>JAYMFT010001822.1:0-32315 GCA_038088735.1 Panulirus argus | reverse complement strand
GAGAGAGAGAGAGAGAGAGAGAGAGAGAGAGAGAGAGAGAGAGAGAGAGAGGGGTAAAGCCCAGTAAGATGGAACAAAAGAATCCAAGCAAGGAGTGTCCGTCCTCCTCAAAGGACACAAGTAAAGTAAGAGTGTAATGGAAAGTGTTTGGTGAAGAGAGGAGGTTGTGAGAGACTTGTGTAAGATGAAATGCAGTAGGGAGCTGGGGTGTCTGAATGTTTGTGGGTGTAAACAAGATGAAAAGAATGGAGAGAAAGGTAGTATGTTTGATGAGAGGGACCTAGATGTTTCAGTATGGTTTAGGAAAGTCTTAGGGGTAAAGTAATGCATTGGTGTGATGGCAAATGCCAAAGAAGATGTATCACTACTGATGAAGCAGTTGTGGAAATGTGAGTAATAACTGTGTCAGGAATAGATATGTGGATATAAATGAAAGGTGACTGCAAGTGATAGATAAGTACTTGTGCACCTGGTCATGAGAAGAAAGATGATGAGAGGCAAGTGCTCTAAAAGCAACTGAGTGTGTGTGTGTGTCATCAATTTTGATGCTAGAGATTGGGTATTAGAGATGGGTGATTTAAATGGAACGATGAGCAATGTGGCAGTTAAGGGTATAACTGGGGGCATGGGATATTCCGTAACGTGAATGGAAATGGTGAATATCTTGCTGTGTGTTGAAAAACAACTAGCAATACCTAGATTAAAAAGAGAGACATAAAAAAGTATATTTGAGTGAGTCAGAAAGATAGTAAGAGGGCATTATTGTAATACATATTAACTGACTGGGAGGCAAAAGAGAGACTCATGGATGTGAATGCGCTAAGAAGGGCAGCTAGTGGTGAGGGTGAAGATTTGTAGTGGTTTTTGGAAAAGAGGACACTATATGGATAAGAAGAGGGTGGTGAAAGTAAGCAAGCTTGGAAAAGAGAATTGTGTGAAGAAATACCATGAAAGATTAAATGCAGAATGGTAAAAGGTGAGAATAAACGAAGCTAGGGGAGTGGGTGATGAATGGGAGGTATTTAGGAGAGCAGCAACAGCATGTGTGAGAGAAGTGTGGGAGGCATACAGGTGAGAGTTTGGCAGATGAGAGAGGGCTGTGAGAGTTAAGATGACGAAATAAAGTTGCAAGTGAAAAAGAAAAGAGATGTATGGCTGGTACTTACAAGGAAGAAGTGCAGATGACTAGGAGATGTACAGGAAAAAGCAGCAGAAGTCAAAAAGAAGGTGCAGGGGTCTGAAAAGGAGGGCAAATGATAGTTGGGGTGAGCAAGCATCAGTGAACTTCAGGGAAAATATGATTTGGAAGGAGGTTAATAATATTAGAAAAACAAGAGGACAAATGAGAACATCAGTCAAGGGGGTAAATGGGGAAGTGGAAACACACAGTGATGAGGTAAGGAGTCTGATGATAAGGTGACAGACGTAGGGTGGTTGGGTTGAGGAGACAAGTAAAGTAAGAGTGTAATGGAAAGTGTTTTGGTGAAGAGAGGAGGTTGTGAGAGACTTGTGTAAGATGAAATGCAGTAGGCAGCTAAAGTAAATGGTACTGCAGTTGATTTCTAAAGGGGGTGACTATGTTACTGATTGGTTACTTTGGATTTTCACTGTATGTATGGATCATGGTGCACTACATTAGGAATGGTAGAATGCATGTAAAGTGCTAATATATAAAGACAAAGGAGACAAAGATGAATGTTCAAACTACAGGGGTATAAGCTTGTTAAGTGTACCAGGTAAGTTGTATTGAAGAGTGGTAAATAAGAGGGTGAAGGCAAGTACAGATGATCACATCGGGGAGGAATATTGTCATTTCAGAACTGCTAGAGGACAAGTGGATCAGGTGTTTGTTTTAAAGAATGTGTGTGAGAAATACTTAGAGAAACATAAAAGATTTGTGTGTGGCATTTATGGATCTGGATAAAGCACTTGAGAGGGTTGACTGAGATACCTTATGGAAGATCTTATGAGTATATGGTGAAGGAAAGGAAGTTGAAGCAGTGATGTTTTTATCAAGAGTGTAAGGCATGTCTGTGAGTAGGCAGAGACAAGAGTGAGTGGCTCCAGGTGAAGAATGGTTTGCGGTAAGGGTGTTTAATTTGTTTATGGATGGGGTGGTGAGGGTAAACACAAGGATCTTGGAGAAAGGGAAGAGGAGAAAGGGGAGAGTATGCAAACTGTAGGGAGTGTGGGAGCCTTGAAAGTGAGTCAGATGGCAGATTCAAATGAGAAACTACAATTGTGTCTGAGTTTGGAAAAATGTGAAAAAGGAGGAAGTTGAGACAAATTTGAATAAAAGCAAGTTATTAAGTTTAGTAGGGCAGTGGGTCAGGTTTAATGGAGTGTGAGTTTGAATAGAGAATATTTGGAGGATATAAAGTGTTTTGATACATGGGAGTGGATGTAGCACAGGTAAGGGATCCTAGAATTACAGCCTCAGGACCCACTCATATAAGGGGTCTTGGGATTCTGTAATAATAATATTACCAGTATACAAGGTCATGAACATATTAACAGGTTGGAGACTGAGAAACCTCTCAATCATCAGTTCTGCAATTTTCATTTTAATGATTTAATTGTGCAATTCTCACTTTTGCAAATTTTAGTTTGATGGTTTTCAGTGTAAATACAAGATTGGGAATCTGAGTCACAAACAACTTAATAAATGTTGCTCTTACAGTTTACTTAACCACCATACAATCAGTAGTCCACATAAAGGTTTAACTAGGAATAAATTACTGTACTGTAATTAATAAGCAACACCATGCTTCTAATTGGGAAAAATGATCCACATTTCTTGATTTACTTCAACAAATAAAAATATGAGCACATTGCACTGCACATCCCACCACTGCCACCACCTGATATCATTACCTATCTACATCACCATCGTTACCAATCACCACCACCATTTTCAATAATCCCGACCACTAACCAACTTCTACCCCTTTCCCACTACTGCCAGGCATCATCTTATTACTACCCCTTCACCACCACCATTCCTACCAATCAAATCATGAAATGGCAATTAACTAAGCACTTAATAGGAAATGAAATCAATTAATATGACAGGTTTACATGCTGCTTGATGGATATGGAAATACAGACTGTATAGAAAACTTCACACAATATTTAATAAAACAACATTAGGCTGGGTTAAACTAAGTAAAAATGGCTAATAAGATCATTTGTTTTGACTCTTAACTGTAAAAGAGCTAACTACTAAATGTAAATGGGTAAAGAAAAATATCAATAATGGAAGCCTAAATATCAATAATGGAAGCCTATCACTCACATATACACCACTTGCTACCTATCTCTTTAATACTGGAAAAATTTCAGGCCAGAACATTCGTAGGCCTTACAACTATATGGTGATATATGATTTTTTAAAAGGCATCTTTGCTTCCTAGCTATCTTTTATATACCAGAAAATTTTCTGGCTAGAATATTTGTAAGCCCTAAAACTACACAATGAGTTAATGAAAAAGGCGACTGCAATGAGCATTATTTTCGTTACGCTTCTCCATAAAGATAAGAAAGGAGTGAATAAGGAATTGCACAAACCTGAGAAACGCTATATTTGCCTGAGATTCTGGCCATGCACAGGCACACACTTCCCCCCGCACCACCCACGAAAAGTTCCAGGGCTCAGAGGAGAACTCGCACTCGGCGGCAGCCTCTCTTTTCCTTCTCGCCTTCTTCATCTTAAGGAAGACTCTTCCTTCAGTTATCGATAAAGAATAGCTCCTTTAAACAGTATATTTTTAACTCTTGGCCATGAAACAGGTTACATGATGCCTGGTCCTACTTCCGATGACCGCACATGGATTGCAGTTATCAGTTTTACTTATGTTTTCAGAATGATTTACTGGAATATGTTCTCCTTCTCTTAATGCTCTGCAGTTACCCTTGTGTCTCGTAACTATCAATTACAGCGCATGTCCAATTTTCTATGTTTTGTAGTTTAATAAGGAATGTTGAGGTGCTTATTCCCTACCAGAAGGTAAAGGCACCCGGTATGTTGACGTGTAGCCGACCGGCCGGCATTTCTTCAGGTTAAAAATAACATGTTATGTTTGATATTGTAATAATATAGAAAATTATCTTAGGAAGTTATTGCTTAACCGTTTAAATGCAAATGCATTTTACTATTCCATAACGTGTAGGCTAAGAATTACTTAAACATTATATAGGTTCGTACAGTACAAAAATACCAAAATTTATGAATTAAGAAAATAAATCAGCTATATGAGGTATGAAGAGCTATATTCACAGCTTTATCCTTTTGACGTAGTCTTTTCTTTCTTGAAAATATAAAAAGGATAGATCTACATTTAGATTTTTGGTTGGTACGCTCCATAGTTAGGCGGCATCTTGAGCCCAACTTTGTGATAATTAGTGATTCTCAGCAACTGATTCTGTATGATATGTGATTCTAAATAACCTGTGATTCCGACTAAAATACTTATATTTCCATTGTGGTCTCCTATGACCTATCACACTGACATTTGGAAATGTAGAACTACAATTTCAGTGATTATACAATGACCAAAACAGCAAATATTGATTCATTGAATTCATTTACTTGCACCAATGCAGACTTAAGAAATAATTTTGCAAATAAGATTAAATGCATAGGGTTGTGTAAGAAAATATTTTCCTTTTAGTGATTGTATTTTGGTAAATCACAAATTTAACATTTGATGCATAACGGTTTACACTCTCATTTTCGTACCCTTTCGAACTCGGAAAAGAAGTATTAAAATGTATATAGTGGTATATTTCCATGTTGTCCCAACTGGAACTGATGAATAATCATATATACACACGTCCCCCTAAGTATTTGTGATCTTTAGTTCGAAATTGAAAGAGAAAACCATCTGCTTTATTTATGCATTTATCAATAGGTTAACTTAAATCTTAGGTGTTTTCAGTAAATAAGGTCAAGAACATATCTCTATATTTCTTGCACTGCACGCTATTACTTACGTTTAATCGTCAGTAAGTCAGATGCAGAAGCAACGTTACAGAATAGGTGTTAAGGGATAAAATAACTTAAGTGTTTATACGGAACGAAGTATTCTTATAATGTCGCACGCGATTATACCCTAACGACTCAGGACCCATAAGCACTATTGTTCGTTCGCTGGTAGTTGGTGGTGGTCGCTACCTTGAGTGGTCGCTACCTCGATTGGTCGCTGGCAGGTGGCACTCATACAATACTTCCTTGTTTATGAAGGTGGGAAGGTTTAATTTGATGTTGGTGTTTGGTTATTAGTTCCTCATTCCATCATGGGATCGGCCCACTAGTTATGATATATGCCGAATGTAGTTGTTGCAGAAGCATTCATTAAATTTTGGGGAAACTATTAGGTGACATAGGCCCCTCAAGCTGTAGTCACTACTGTAGGGTTGTATTATCAAAGAAATAGAATAGATATTCTTTTTGAAAGTGTGCAAAGCCCAGATTGGCTCCGCATAGCTATTTGCTTTGGATATGATGTGATTTTGTTCTGAAATGCAAGTTGAGTGGTTAGACAATTCTGTAACAGTTGCGGAACTTGATTTAAGCTTTTATCTTTTGTGATAGAGTGTAAAGGAGGTAGCAGTGAAGGATAGGCGTATCAGAAAAATTGCAGGGTTTGTGGAGAAATAAGGAAAACACCGGCAAACGGTCAAATAACCCGTTAAAACCTCACCAGCTATCTTAAGTGTTCAGTGCAAATTTACAAATATTGTTCTGCTGCTAGGTGTCGCATGACGGCCCATGTCCTCTATTTGTTAACATTTAGTAACATTCATGTGATGCTACATTATTGGTATGACCCATATTTCGACTAGAACATAATGAACATTAAGTTTTAAAACGTGACTGGCCTAAAAACCTAACCTAAAATTTGCTGAATGTCTGAAACGATAATTATACCTAATTCTTGCTATTTGTGGTTGTGTTACCATTGCTCATGTTGCTGGGAGGACGGTCGTGCAAAAGGAACAATCCAGGCCAGTGTTCAGGTTAATATAATCAGAGCCCCGTTGACGTAACTAGCAAAGCAGAACAAAATTCCTCAGTATGCAGTGCTGACAGAAGTGTGAAGTATATTTAAACTATTGCACAACAATTTATCTTCCTTCATATAGATATGAAATACAACATGATTTACATGAGCATCTCATACATGTTAACCAGTAAAATATACTTCAGATAATTATGTAGGTAAGGTCATATCAAATATAACCTAAGTAATTGATCTCATTTTGCAAAGGTAGTTTACTGTATAGTGAATGAAGTAAGACTGTTGTACTGTAATTTACAGAATTTCTGTCTTGTCCAGTGACGATAAGTCAGTATTGGAGAGGCTATAAAGATCAGATAAGTTGTGAGGTTAAGTAAAGTAAATATAGATGAAACATAAAAATCAACTGAGCTAGTAGATGCCTCACTGAATATCCCCAGGTAGCCAAGAATTACTGTAGATATCAGTGTTATATTTAAATTTACCAATGATATTGTCATCTCCATCCCATCACTTAATGAAGTATGCATAATTACCAATTTGTAGTGGACAGGGAGGAGGTTTTATATGGGGGGCATCTCTTGAACATTCTATACTATTGTACAATCTAATTTATGTATGCTGTCTGCCTTAACCATGCCTTCTGTCATTTTACTCTTTTCATCCACCACTTTTATGTGGTAAAAGTATTTTTTTTTTTTGCATCCTTTTAAATACATATCCTACTTGACTTCATGTTATGTCCTCTGGTTGCTTTATCCCTATATCTCTTAAAGAATTGTTCACAGTCCAGTCTCCTTTAAAAACTTAAGAGGATGTGATCAGGTCGCCCCTTGATCTTCTCTCCTCCAAGGTGGGTAAAAGTCTTCAGGCTCTTCATGTAACTTAGCTCTCTTACTTTTGGTACCATCTTTGTTGCTCCTCTCTGGACCTTCTTTATAAGCATTTGCTTCCTTAGGTGTGGTGACCAAATCTGAGAAGCATCTTCTAGGTTTGGCCTTATATTCAAAATGAATAGTTTGCTAAATATTTCTTTATCCATATACTTGAAAGCTACTCTGAATTTATGAGAAGACTTTGTCTACTTAGTTAATCTCTCAGTATGGGACTCTGGCAACAGGTTAGGGACAATTTCGACTCCCAGCTCCTCACACAGAAACCTGAAGCTTTTTTCCTCCTAGAAAATAATCACATTAAGGCCGTCTTTCACAGCCATTCCAATTAGGTATCCTTGTAAACTGATGGAAGTCTTTTCGCTTTTCACTTCCCTTATGACATTTTGCATCATCTGCAAACACATTTAGGTAGGACTCCATACCTTCAAGCAAGTCACTAACAAAAATCAAATGCTGTGGTGCTCTGCTGGTCACCTCCACCCATTTGGAAAAAGCTCCTCTAAAATGTATCCTTTGTTCCCTCCCACAGTGATAATCTCCCATCCATTGTAGGAGTTTCCCTCTTTACTTTTGCTTGGTGATGCAACATCTTGATCATTCTCCCATGCAGTAGTGTCAAATGCTTTCTGACAATATAGATACAGACAGTCCACCCAACTTTCCCCCTTGTCAAGGGCTGAACTTTGTCTCTCAAAGAACTCTAAAAAGTTTCTTTACACATGAACTTCTTTCACTAAAACCATGCTGTTTCTCACTTCAGAAATTTCTCTTCCATAGAAAGTCATTCTCTTGCTTTCTAATAACCTTTTCTAGAACCTTATACACTACTATTGTTAATGAAACTGGGATGTAGTTCAATGCCTGTTCTTGGTCTCCTTTCTTATATATAGGTATGACATTTGCTCTTTTTCCATTCCTATTGCACTTTGCCTCTCTTTAGTAAGATCTTCAACAGTAATTCAGATGGTTTATTTAATGTATCTGCACATGTGCTTAACAGATATGTTGAAATTTCGTTAGGACCATGAGCCTTGAATAGGTGAAGTCCTTTTAGTATTTTGTAAATATCTCTTCTCAATACTTTCCCAAACTCCCTCCTCATTCCATCTCACTGGTTTTAGAGCAATAGTGTCTTCCACTCTAAAAACACTTTTGAACTTGTTATTCACTTTCTCACATATCCCTATGTCACCATTTGTAATATTTCCCTCAAAATCCCTTAGCCTAGTTATTTGTTTTTATTTATTTCTTAACTGACTACTGATGAACTCATGGAACAGTTAAGTATTTTCTCCTGCATTGTCCACAATATTATTTTCAAATTTTCTTTGTTCTTCCTGTCTTATTCTGCTATATTTGTTCCATGCTCTCCTATACCTTGCAAATCCTAGGTGGCTGGTTAGAGTGCTGGCTATATCTGCTATCTATCTATACCTCTGACTCCTGTTACCACCTGGAACTCCCACAAGGGTGTGGCCATGGTGATAGATTCTGCAAAACTAGTGAACTCCAGTACCACTTCTTTTCCTTTAGGACCTCACCCTTAACAGGCTTCTACCTAATGCTCCTACTGCCTACTTCTACCTAATGCTCCTGCCTGATGTTCCTACCTACATCTGCCTACAGTCTTTATACCGAATGCTCCTTCCTAAATGTTCCTACCTACTGTTTCTTTTTATTGCTCCTATTGTCTATATCTACACCGCTGCACCTTGTAGCGCTCCTAATGCTCCTGCCTGATGTTCATACCTACATCTTCAACCTAATGCTTCTTCCTAAATGTTCCTACCTACTGCTTCTATTTATTGCTCCTGTTGTCTATATCTGCACCACTGCACCTCTCAAAGTTCCTTTGCCTTTTGACATCTTTTACTATAGCATTCTTTCCTCTTTCTCACCATTCCCTATGTATTAGAGGTCTCAGGTACTTATGCCACTATTTCATCGTAAATTTCATAGAACGTGGCTCCTGGCTGCCGAACACTATTTCCAATATACATTACCGTAGAAATTATTGAGGTTTGTGTAGTTTGCATGATTATGTCTCCTCTTTTTGACTTGTCTCATGTGTGCTCTTTAAATGTCTTTATTTACAGCATAGTCAAACTTGAGCATTACATGATCTTTTCTTCCATCTGTTGTATCATATACGAGTATAAAGTTCTCAGTAGCCCTGCTAGTATGTGTGAAGATAAGATCTAGTATTAATGGTGTATTAATCACTCTCATTCTAGTGTACTCCTTGACATGTTGGTATACACTGAAAAAACTTGTGTCTTCATGACTCCTTATCACCATGAGAATCCAAAATCCCCATCTCTCTGTTTGCAGTTGAAATCCTTTATTATCAGTACCTTACTAAGAAGTCTTTCACTGCTTTCTGTACCATCCTGATTTTTTTTTTCATTGTTATCATTGTATATTTAGTCTGCATTAATGCAGTTCTTTGGAGAATTATATGATATTTATACCACTATTCTCCTCTTCCCTGCAGTTATTCTTACCAATATGTATAATCTATTTGGGCTATCTTTTACTATTTCTCCCCATCCTTTGCCTTCCTTACTATCATGTACTCTTCTAAGCAAAACAGGTGAGAACTTATCTCTTTGGTGGGCTTAGTTTCCACAACAACATGAGGTGCATTTACCCTTTTAAGATCCCTCAGTTCCAACTCCTTTCTGCTAACTGTTAATACATGCTCCATCCACAAAGAGTTTCAGTTTGTATTATGTATTACAAATTAACTACATAAAGTAAGTGTCATCATTATCATCATCCTCCTCTTGCACGGTGTCCATTTTTTTTATGTCTTTTGACTGTATTCTACTATTCTACCTCCCTTCCATTGATTAGTCACATTTGATATATTTTTTTATACTTGATAGCTGTTTCCCGCGTCAGCGAGGTAGCGACAGGAAACAGATGAAGAAAGACCCATCCACTCATATACACATATATATACATACATGTGCACATATGCACAATACATACATATACATACCAAGATATACATATATACATACATACCCATACACATGCATGTACATAAATACACATGTACATATTCGTACTTGCTTGCCTCCATCCATTCCCGACGCCACCCAGCCCCATAGGAAATAGCATTGCCACCCCATATGTCAGCAAGGTAGCACCAGAAAACAGACGAAAAAGGTCACATTCACTCACGCTTGATCTCTAGCTGTCATGTGTAATGCACCGAAACCACAGCTCCCTATGCACATTCAAGCCCCACAGACCTTTCCATGGTTTACCCCAGATATTTCACATGCCCTGGTTCAGTTCATTGACAGCATGTCAACCCCAGTATACCACATTGTTTCATTTCACTCTATTCCGTACATGCCTTTTACCCTCCTGCATGTTCAGGCCCCGACCATTCAAAAACCCTTTCACTCATCCTTCCATCTCCAATTTAGTCTTCTACTTCTCCTTGTTCCCTCCACCTCTGACATATACATCGTCTTTGTCAACCTTTCGTTACTCATTCGTTTCCTGTGTTCATACCATTTCAACACACCCTCTTCTGCTCTTTCAGCACACTCTTTTTATTACCACACATCTCTCATACTCTTATATTACTTACTAGATCAAACCACCTCACACAACATATTGTCCTTACACATTTCATTTCCAACACATCCACCCTCTTCAGCACATCTCTATCTATAGCCCATGCCTCACAGCCATATAATATTGTTGGAACTACTGTTCCTTCAAACATACCCATCTTTGCTCTCCGAGATAGCGTTCTCTCTTTCCACACACTTTTCATTGCTCCCAGAAACTTTGCCCCCTCCCCCACCCTATGACTCACTTCTGCTTCCATGGTTCCATTCACTGCTAAGTCCACTCCCAGTTATCTAAAACACTTCACTTCCTCCAGTTTTTCTCCATTCAAACTCACATTCACCATGCCTTTAAGGTTCTTAGCATAGCATATATGATCCACCAGTTGGAAAAAGTAATTATGTATGTTCAAGTTTGACTGCATGGTAAGTGAGGACATAAAAGAGTACAAGTGAGACAAGACATAAAGAGGAGATGTAGTCATGGAAACTAAACAAGCCTCAATGGCTTCTGTGATAACAGATTGAGAAATAGAGTTCAGCATTCTGGAACCAGGGCTCTGTCTTGAGAGGTTCTGTGAAATTTACAATGAAGCAGTTAAAACATAAGTACCTATAGCTGCATATACAGAGGGAATGGTAAGAAACAGGAAAGAATGGTTTGATAAAAGATGTCAAAAAGCAAAGGAGCTTCAAGATATGTATTGGTGAAGATACAGATAGCACTCCAGCTAGCCAGCATTTGCAAGGTGTAAGAGCGCAAGGAACATGTATAGCATGATAAGGATGGAGGAACAAAAAATCTTTGAAAAGAATATTGCGATCAAGGCAGGAGAAAATACATGACTTTTCCATAAATATATCAGAGGAGTCAATTGTAATTTAAAGAGCAACAAGTCAGACTAAAGGATTCATAGGTAAGAGTTGTAGAGGATGGTATAAGGATATGTGAGGACCTGAATAACAAGTTGAAAAGTGTTTTCACAGTGAAAGGCACTAATATCCCTAACACCAGTGAGATAGAAGAGGGAGGAGGTCTTTGAAAAAAATAAGATATATAGAAAGGACATCAACAGAATTTTAAAAGGTGTTGACCCATACAAGGCTCATGGTCTAGATAAAATTTCAGCATATGTGCTGAAGATATATGCAAATACACCTGATAAATCTCTTGAAATACTGTTCAAGATGTCACTGGAGAGTGACAGAGTGCCAAGGGAATGGAAAAGAGTGAACATGATACCTATTTATAAGAAAGGAGCATGGGAACATTATTATAGAGTGGGAAATAAATTACAGGTATCTGCTTGCAAAAGAGATCTTTGGGTTGACATTGTGCCTGATTTGTCACCAGGGCAACACATGATGGCGAATATGAGAAATAGGGACATTTTAGTAAAGGTATTCACAACACAGACTAAAACTGGATTGTGCCTCGCAAGTCTGGTCATTGCACCAAAAGAAGCACAAGGATCTGATTGATAGGGTACAGTGAAGACCAACTAAGATGGTACCTGAAGTAAGAGAATTGACCTACAATGGGGGATGAAGGCTACAAAGTTGTCCACCACAGAGGAGAGAGAGAGAGAGAGAGGGGGGGGTGGGGACCTGATAACAGCCTTTACATTTCTAAATCAGGTGGAAGATACTTCTAGTAAGTAGATTTTCAAGAGATGCAGTACCAGAGGACCCAGAGATCATTGCAAAAGGCGGGATGAAAAGATAATAAGAGAGGATGTTAAGAAGTACTGGTTTACGTTATCATGGTGGAAGGTTGGAATAAATTAACCAGTGAGACTGAATTCTGGCAGTTTACAAATTTTTTAAAAGAGCTACTTGATGGCATTTAAAGTTCAAGAGATGGGACTCCATGAGTGTAGAACTATCTTTCTATATAATGTACAGATATATAATTACACAACTCACACAACAAAGATAATACCAGAATTAGGAGAGCTGACTTACAGGGAAAGGTTAGAGGCTTTAAATTTGCCCCTCTTGGAAGAGAGAAGATTGGGGGATGATCAGATCACAACCTTTAAGTTTCAGGAGAGATCAGTGTTATAGATAGTGAACAGTTCTTTGAGAGATGTAAGGGTAGGACAGCCAGAGAACATAACATGAAATTAAGCAAGAAACTTGTTAGAAAAGATATAAGGAAGTGGTTTTGTAGTATGAGTAATGGATGGATAGAAAAAATGACTAGAGGACATGGTTGATGCAGACAGCTTACACAAAATTTAGTAGCATAATAGTAGAGCATGTTCAAAAGATAGGGCCCTAATGAGTTTGAAATTCCCTCCCTCCTTATACAGTACAGATAGGTGATTACATGCATACCTATGTAGAAGAAAGGAGACAGGGAAGAGACACTGAACTAAAGACTGGTTTCACTGACAAGTGTGGTATGGAAGGTCCTGGAAAAGATATCCAGAAAGCAAATGAATGGCTTTCTATAGAGAAAAAGTTACCCAAGTGATAGACAGGATGGCTTTAGGGAAAGTAGGTCATGTGAAATGAAGAGTTATAGGGATAAAACAACAAAGGACATGGCATGAAATTTGACAAGAAACTTGTGAAGAAAGATGTAAAAAAAAAAAAAAGCACTTTTTTTTATGAGTGGTGCACGAATGGACCAAGATTAATGAATTGAAAAGTTCAGTGGTAGTAGAGAATGTTCAAGAGATGGGGCTCCATGAGTGTAGAGTTTCCTCCCTGTACAGTACAAATAATTACATACACAGCAGGTTAGATTATATATTATTGTAATTAGAAAATTACGCTAGTTAATCATAAGAACAGTGTTAAGATATTCTTTTTGATATTTTGAAACTTTGCCACCTTTATACATGAAAAATTATTGCATTTGCCTCAATGAAGCATTAATACATTATGCATGACAGCTGGATGTTAAGAGCGTCATTTGTTTGGTTCTGATGCTGTCTTGCTACAGCAGGAAAGTCAGTCAGGAACAGTAAGAAGATATGATGTATCTTGAATGTCAAAAAACAGAGTATAGAGTGCAGTATTAAGTACATATAAAAGATGCTCTTTTATGTGTTTTTAAACAATTACTTTTAATATGAGTTGCCTTATTATTTTACTTTAGTTCTGAAATACTACACTTTGATGATTGTGCATACCTTTTCATCTTTTTTTGTTTCCTTACTGGTATTTTCTGTGATATCAGGTTTTATTTTTCAGCTTTGAGAAATTTAGAAAGATGCCTACCGTCATCTTGTTAGATGTGTCACTATCAATGAGTCGTGGTGTGGATATAGCAAGTCCATGCCAGGAGGATGAGGATGTAGAGAGCTTGCTGCTACGGAAGGACCTTGCTGCTTTTGGTTGTAACATTCTCCTTGATCATTTCATTCAACACTGCAAGCTGGAGTTTGCTTCCTTGGTAAGATGACACCTCTAAGATAGTTTTGGTCCAATAAAACTTTTGATTAGGCACAGTTCATTTAACAGTAATTGTAAATGAACCACATGAAGTCTGAAATAAGTTTTACGGTTCTAATGGGTTAGATATTTCCAGATGTTTAAATATTCGTACTCTCTTCCTGTTTGATTTACCAAACTGTTTTGCCTCAGGATTCCCATCTGTAGGGCTCCTGCATTTCTCAGGAAGTTGGCTTCATCCAGCACATAAGATCACTGTTCAAAAAGTGTGGTGATACTGTGTGTGTGTATTTTTGGGATGAGCACAGGACAACTCAGTAAGTGTTCAGTTATCTTTAGTATGAAAGTTGCCCCTTAATCATAAAGGGTCTTGTGATATGATGAATTAGTGTTCATAATGTTGGAGAAATGGGTGGTATTCAGAATGCAGATGAGAAAGGATAACTTATACATGCCTGTGGAGTGTTGTTTCAGATGGATGGAGTGGTGTTTTTTGGTTGGGTTGGGAGGGTGGTGTTGTGCTTGCCAGGTCATGATTGTGCATATGGTTTGTCAGTGTCATATTTGTTGGTGTAGGTTACTAAAGTATGATGCAGGGGTAAGCTTTTTAGATTTTCTTGGGGGTTGGTAATTGAATATGAAGGGTCTAGTGCTGTCGCCAAGAACTGGAGTGCAAGCATATTGAGGTAAGGTTGTATAAGGAAAATATCTGTTTCATTGTGCAGGTGCTGATATTTTGTGGTTGTTAGGCAGCTGTTGATTGTTTTGAGAGGTCTGTTTTGTGTGATTTGAAGTGTATTATATTATATATGCTTTTGACATGGATGATTCTATAGGTGAGTTGGAGTTTAAGGTGGAGTGGATGAACTGTTTTTATAGTTAAAGGAAGAGGCAGATCTTGTGAAAGCCTACCATTTGACACATGGGCAAAGAAGGGTACAACTTTTTTTTTTCTTTTTTTTTTTGAGCTGACCACCAGTTGATGTAGGACCATTAGTTTACAACTCTTGGTATCTTACCACTTGAAGATGCTCCTGGATCATCCTTCATCGTGCAGATGGTTAGGCAGCCAGAGCCTGCTCCTGACTGTGTGGTCTGTCCTCTGTTAAAGGAAAAAGAGGTTCTTTTGAATCTTCCACAAACATTAAAAGCAATCCATTGGACCCAGAACAGCTTAAGAGAGGGAGAGAGATTTCTGTAAATCTTGTTTGGATCCTGCTTCACTGCCTCAAGGCTTTTCTTCTGCCCCTCATTTTCTTTCCCTTCCTTTAGAGGAAATTTTGGGACACCCTCTCTTTGGGTCAAGAGCTCCTGCAAGGTTTTAGTAATTCACAGCTTCCATCCCCCTCATGTGGTTGGAGTACTCTGAATCTGAGGCTTTGTATAACAAGGTATCATTAGAAGAATTTACTTAAGAGACCAGTTTACGGAGAAGAGTTGATCCTGCAGTTTCCATAAATTTTTGATGGTCAGTCCTGACCCCT
Organism: Panulirus argus; assembly: GCA_038088735.1. NCBI lineage: Eukaryota > Metazoa > Arthropoda > Malacostraca > Decapoda > Palinuridae > Panulirus > Panulirus argus. The sequence continues at coordinate 16,920 of JAYMFT010001822.1, read as the reverse complement.
TTTTCAAGGAGAGCATTTGCTGCCTGAATGTTCTTGTAGTTTCAATTCATAGGGAGTATGGTTTTGCTTGTTTTTGGTTTCCTCTTTACCATACTCTTTTCCTTGGAAGGTGCTCTTGTTGATGCTAAGTAATCTTTGTCATTGGCTGATGATGATGCAGCCTTACCAAAGGTGACTTTATTTGAAGTGAAACCTCAAGCAGGCAGAGCTCAGTAATACTTTAAAGAGACTAGACAGCTAGTCACATCATTTGAAGATATTTCAAAGTCACCAGTATCATCAATATTGCCATTATGGAGAGACAAAGGCTTTTCTTTGTTCCTCCATATCACCTTTTTCCCTTGGAGTGTTTTCATGCTATTTTAATATGTTCCAGAGCCTTGAGGATGTACAGCCTTTCCTCAAACATTGAATAAGAAAATAAAATTTTTCTCTTTTGCATTTGTAAGTACTGCTTATGATTGAAAATACTCAGCCTGTCTTTGACTTTCTCCAAAGCAGTGCTGTAGATGAAGTATAGAGTCCACTTTTTAAAGTTAAACCACATTTCCCCAGGCCTTACCAAGTCATGTATATTTTGGAAACTTTAATCTTCCTTGTGCTTAATTCATCCTCCTTCCTTCATATCATTTTGGAAAATTTTCTCATTGGCAGTGCATTCAGTTAAACTGAAGCTCCTTTTCCATGCAGAGACTATTATGCCAGCAATGTAGATAACAGAACTTGTCTTCTTTTGATAAATGAGAGCAGTTACAGTCATTCTGATCCTCTCCCTAGCATTACTCCCTTTTTCCCCATGAGGCTATTCAAAATGTCCATAAAGCTAGATCTTTTAAAACTGTCAATGTGAAGAAAAGTGTTGTCATTAACCCTGTGCCTTCCAAGGAAGGTGCAATTAAAGAGACAGTGAATTCATGGTTCTGTTACCTTTTATGTTAAGAAATAGTTCTTCATGGCTTTGCTCTTCCTTCCATTCTGCTCAAAGAAGACAGAGATCTAATGCACTTAAGTTCAACTTTGCCTTAGGCAGAGCTGCCTTTTCATGGTTGTCCTTTCGAGGCCATCGAGCTGGGTATTCAAGAAGGTTCCTTTGCCAGTAGGGATTGACTTCAGAACTTTCTAGGATTATGGAGCTGATAAGTTGTGTGCCTGAAGTTGAAAAAAGGTCTTGGGTGGAGTTTGAGCATCTAAGTCATCTTGTTAAAAGAAAAATAAAGGACAGCCCCAGACTTGGCTGTTATAGGAATACACTGTATAGATGAGAAGCAAGGAAGTTATAGAGTCAATAGTAGGACAGGTTATATATCAATGCAGTTTTCTGGTCAAAATAGGGAATCATCAGAAAAAGAATGATTTCTAATCTCTCTTTTATAAACACTCAAATGATAAAACATAGGGTCAAGATGACCACCATACATAAAGGTGTCCACCAAACTTTATAGTTTAGAACTGAACATTCTGCCTGCAATTAAAGGATGCTTTCTGACACACTCTAATACACCTCTGATTGAAAAAGTTTTTGGCATGTAAAGTTGGAGTACAAACTTGACAGTTCATGATGATGTTACATGGTTTATGCTTCTCACAACTTTTTTCCCAGGGTAATTGCAACCCAGTTCCAAAATCTAATATGCTCTGAGGTAGTGTTTCTGGTGTATCTCAAAAACTTTTTGATAATATCAGCTTCATGAAGAATTGTGCTAGACAAGGGCTTTGAGTCCTGTGAACCTTTCAAAAGTGGGTTTTATCATCAACCTTGACAAGCCCCATTTAATTCTCAGCCAGTACCTTACATACTGAGGAGCAGATTGGAACTCTCAAACTGACATCCTTTGCCTCCCCAGGGACAGAGCTCAGGACTATTGAAATTTTGTAGTTGCCTAATGTTCACAGTTTTTGGTGTTATAAGCATTTTATGGGAAGGTAAATGTGGTGGCCCAGTACAGTTGTGGTGATGCTTAAGGCTAAAAAATTTACCTTCTGGGTAACTCTTTTCTTCAGAAAGCAGAGATATTTCAAGTGCACTTCCTTGGGAACTTCTTAAATCATAAGTTGGTGAAATGACATAAAAAAAAATGTTGGGGATGCCCAAGAATTTTGTGGAGTTTTGTACAGACACATTGATTCAAGAATGTGGTTTCCACTTTTTCGGAGAATCATTTAGATGTGAGCTCTTGGTTTTTTCCATTTCATCATCCAGAATGTCGTGAGTCTAGTGCAATTTTTTTTGCTGATGGACAGTGCTGTGGCTCTCTTCTGCTTGATGAACAAGGCTCTTTTAAATCCCTGCATCAGAGTTAGGGGAAAATATTCCCTCCCTGGCAATATCAAAAGGCCTTCCTCCTGTGCCTCTAATTTCTTAGGATTATGCTTTGTCTTGGTGGATGCCCTGCTGAGGTCAGATATAATGTCAACAGAAATATCTGTTGGGATTCTTTCCTGAGGAATGGCACCCTAGGTGGATTTCTTTGTCATCAGAACCAATGCTTCACTACCAACAAATGTATCTCCAGCTTTAGACATAGGGGCAATTTTGATAGATGCTTTGTCCTTGGGCTGGGATTAGTGGAATTAGATTTATCTCTTCTTCTTAGAATGTGAAGAATTTCTCAACAAGTTGATTTTTGGGATTCATCAGCGCTGATAGCCCAAAAGTGGGAATGACAATCTTAATGCCAGAGACCCTGAATGCAATCCTTGACCAGATTTTATCAAATGCTTCTAAAGGCAGAGGTGAATGTTCAACTTGTGACACTTCACATAACATTCTGTATTTTACTCAAAGACAGCAACAATCAGTCTGGAAAGCCTTTCAGTCCTTTTTTTAAAGTATCTAATGTCCTAGAAGAGAGTGATGTCTTGTGTTCAGAGTTCTTTAGCCTTTTTTAGTGCAAGAATAAGACTAATAACACTTATGTCTCTTCTACATATGCCTTTCTAGAACCTCCCATCTTAATTTTGATATTGATCTGATAAACCCTTTTAGGATAAACTTCTCCAGTCTTTCTTTTTAAGGAGATCTGTTGCTCCTTCACCACAGTTCAGATGGGAGCTCTCAGATATAGTTGACATCTTACAGTCTAATTGCTTTCTGGCAATTTAGTTCATCAATGTCTTTTTATTAAACCCCTCTTTTCTTTATAGCTGTGGGATTTAGGGGAGGAGAGTTAGTGAGTTACATGTTATCTATACACATGAATCTTCATTTCAGTGCTGTCACTCTTATATGAGTGGAGATAAACTCACACCATAAATTTCTTGCCAAAGATTAAGCTATTTGATTAGAATTAGTCCTATTGGCATCCACTTTTATAAGACCTCATCAAGAAAGCATCATATCTTATAGCCAGTTTAAACCTTAAAAGACCTTTTGGACATCACCAAAGATTATTGATGAGACCATTAATTGTACACCCAGGAACCTTGAAACTCCCTCAGTGAGAAATATCTGTGTGGATTAAGAAAACAGTTACATTGTTCTTTCTTTTTTTCTTAAGTACGTGATGTACAGAAAGTGGTTCTTACTTTAGCCTTCCTCAGAAACCTCTCATTGTAGGAAGTCAAGAAAAGGGTCTTTGGTTCTCATCTTCCACCTTCACCATAGGGTACTTTAGTTCAGACATGTGGAGCTACCCTGTATAGCTTTGGGAATCCTCCTTTAGGACATATAAATCTAGTGTGCCAAATCACCACTGAAGTATTTACTTTAGCTTTTGGGTATGTTTTTCTTATCTGAATTTTTTTCTCTGAACCCTCCTCCCACATACAGGTATGTTTTTGTGCTTGCAGGACAGACCACAGAGGACAGGAATATAGGTTTTGACTTTTGAAAAATTCCTCTCTCCGAGGCAGTGTCTTGCCATCTATATTTTTCTTGGTTGTCTTATTTTGTCTGGTCTTCCCTTCTTTTTTTATTGAAAAACTTTTCTCTCAACCAACTTGACTGCTTGGGGTTGATCTATGCAATCTGCAAAGTGCGTGATCTGCTTGCAGCTGCAACTAAGTGGGTCACTGATACCATGTCTGTAGTAGTCTCCCATTGGTCAAAGGTGGGCCCAAAACGAGCGAGCTGCAGATTTTTCTAGATATATCCTTTCCAGTGTCATTCCTGTTTGTAGAACACCAATTAAGAGAAACAAGGATTTTAGATTTTAGAACCCTTATTTGCATGTGGTATATATAAATATATTACATTTTTGAAAGGAAGTTGAAAAAAATTTTGGTTATGATGATTAATACAAAGAGTATAGGAAAAGAAATTATTGTAAAATAAAGATTTCTCGTGGGAATGAATATTATTAATGAAAGTTGATTATATACCACAGATGGAAAGATACAATATTTTGAGAAAATGATCACTATAGACCGAAGAACAAATGATTACATTAAAACTAGAGTTTATAACAGTACAATGTATACAGTTGAGTAGAGTAAGTTACATGGGAAAAGGTAAGGAGTGCACTAATTTGCTTGAAACATGGAAAATTATTTGCAGGTGGAATATTTTGTTGTATGATGAAAACTCAATACAGAGCAGGATTGCTATGGATATAAAGAATATGAATGATAAAATGACAAGTTACATGACTGGTTTGGTATGGATATATGGTATACACAAATCATAAAATGACAAGTTATATGACTGGTTTGGTATGGATATTTGGTATACATGAATCATAAAATGACAAGTTATCAAGTTATATGACTGGATTGTTCTGCTGTTTAATATTTGTTTATAGTCTTATCTTTAAGTCCAGTCCTAATAATATGGGGTGAATCAAGTATGGAAAACCTCTTATACCATTCAAATCCTTATGTACAAGACAGCAGGATGAAAAGAGTTTCTAATTCATTATGATTTGCCTTGCACTTCAGGCAGTTATCAATTCAGAACTATCCCTCTGTTTTCCCTTCTGCTCTTACAAAAAAAATATTGTTACTGTACATGATAGCAGTCATTCCCTTATCACTGTCTTTTGAAATACTTTTGATGAAAATGTGCGTGTTTCATGTATCCATCACTTTTGTGGTTTACCTCTACCCATTGTACCTGCAACTGTACTGTTACAGATGTTTCCAGTCCTTCATATTTGATATATTTTGCAAGACCATATTGTCATAAGCTCTCATTTATATATATTTTTGGTGACCTATACCTCAGATGTGAAAAGATGCTACTAGAGAAATGATTGCTGGGCAAATAGAATGATGATGGCTTGTGGGTGGAATTGGAAGAGAATTGAGAAAGGGGAAACTGAGGAAGGAGTCAAGCGGGGATGAGAAGAAATGAGAGATAGGTAGTATGTTTGAGGAAAGAAACCTGGATGTTCTGGCTCTGAGTGAAATGAAACTCAAGGGTAAAGGGGAAGAATGGTTTGGAAACTTGTTGGGAGTGAAGTCAGGGGTTGGTGAGAGGACAAGAGCTAAGGAATGAGTAGCATTGCTACTGAAGTAGGAGTTGTGGGAGTGTGTGATAGAGTCTAAGGAAGTAAATTCCAGATTGATGTGGGTAAAACCAAAAGTGGATTGTGAGAGACGGGTGATTATTGGTGCTTATGCACCTGGTCATGTGACGAAAGATCTTGAGAGGCAAGTGTTTTGGGAGCAGCTGAGTGAGTGTGTCAGCAGTTTTGGTACACAAGACTGGGTATTAGTGATGGGTGATTTAAATGCAGAGGTGAGTAGTGTGGCAGTAGAGGGTATAATTGGTGCACATGTGGTATTCAGTGTTGTGTATGGAAATAGTGAGCTCATGGCCCATCCATAAACAAATTGAACAAGCATGGTGACGTCACATACCCTTGCCACAGGCCAACCTTCACTTGGAACCATTCACTCTCCTCTCTTTCTACTCACACATGCCTTACACCCTAGACAGAAACTTCTCACTGCTTCTAGCAGCTGTCCTTCTGCACTGCATATTCTTAAGACCTTCAATAAGGCAGCTGTATCAACCCTATCATATGTTTTCTCCAGATCCATATTTGGTACATGCAAATCCATCTGTTTCTTCCACTTTTTGCACTACGTTAATGTTTTGAGGGGGACTAACATTATTTATACCACCGTCCTCATTCACAAATGTTTAATTGGATATAATTCATTCCTTGACATCATCCAAAATATGTGAGGCTATGATTAAAGTATCTGATGCATTTGGCCTCCTATTTTGCACTTTTCCTTCTCTCTTTGAAATTTGAACCATACTACCATACACTTTCTTCACCCAACTTATCATTGGTAATGCATCCTGTGCAGCAATACCTTTTTCAGAGAATTAAATCCATGCACAGTACCTTTCTAAGAGTTTCTGCAAATCACAGAATTTCCTCAACTCCAGCTATACTAGGTAAGTAATCCATTTATTCTACTTTCTTTTTTATGTACCAATCTGGTCTAGGGGAAATTAGACTTCACCGATATCTTTTACATTTGTTTCACTTTCTGTGACTTTGTGGGGCTTTTTATATGGTTTCACTGACATTCATGTAGTCTTACATGTTTCATAACTTATTTCCTTAAGTTTATTTTCATTCAGTTCCATCAGGTTCATTTTTTTTTCTCTCTCATTTCTTGATCGTATACAAGCCATTTTACATCTCCATTTGATCAGCTCCAAATTCAATTATTTTGCATACGCTGGAACCATTAGCAGAGTTCCTCTTTATGCTTTCTTTTACTTTGCTGTTGATTTCTGATATCATTATTATGAAGAGCATTGAGGCTAATACTGTTTTTACTGGTACTCTAGATAGAGCATGGCTTCATTTCCTATTATGTTGGACTTTGTGTTAATTAGAAACTTTTTTGTCCATCATCTTATCATGCCATGTTATGTTTAGCTACTTTCTCTAGCAAAATTCTTTGGTTTACTTTGTCAAGAACTTTGGCAAAATCAAGAAAGATGGTGTCCACTCTCCTTGCATTAAACTTCCATGTAATGTTTCATTGTAATGAGCTAACATTTGAGTTTGTATGCTTTTTCCTGGTACAAATCCATGTTGACCTTCATTTATGTAACTGCTTTTGAGCAGATGCTATCTCTGGATTGACCAAGGGCATAAGAAGTAGTTGGGGAAATGAGGAAAACATCCGTAGAGTTTACTTTGTTGGGGGCTCTGGTATCAGTGCATTATATGTGACAGCTTGAGAGTTGATTTAAGCAAGTGAGGCCATTCTTCATCTAATCCTGGCACTGCCTCACTATGTGAGTAAAGGCAAACAAGTATAAAAGAAAGATAGACTGTGGAGAGGAAAGTTTGTTAGCATTTGGGAAGTTTAAAACTTCTCTCAGTAGGAACACCTCTTTTTAGATTGATAGGTTTGTTTTATTAACTTAACCTGGCATGGCCTGCAAATGTAGAGTCTATGATTTTGGGAAGATAGCCTCCACTTGGTCTTTCTAAAGAATTTTTCTATGGAGGGGATCAAAATAAAGGTCTTTGACATTCTTGTTACATATCTGTTGACATCATCTGAATCTAGGTGTTTAGGTTCAAGCTTGTTTGTAGGTTTGGAACCTCCAGGGCAGACGCTTCCTAGGGTGCCACAAGATGACATTTAAGGTACTGTTTTTTTGCCATACCTCATCTTCTTAAGAATCTTTGTATCTAGCTCTCATCCTTCTTCCTGGAGAGAAATGCACATTTTTATCTATGAGAAACTTTCACTGTTGGGCAGTGTCCCACAATCATTTTTCCAAGGTTGTTGTTTACCCATCCTGCATATGCTTCTCTTTCAAAAATTCTTTTCTCTACCTGCTGGTGATTACCATCAGGTTGACATTAAGTTCCAAGAATTACGAGGGAGATTGTTTCCTACGGCCAAGGGAAGATAACTTCATCATTGAATGAAGGTTGCTGACTGGTCATTGAGCAGAGTTGGGCTGAGACAGTAGGCTGTTCACTCAGCTCTGATAGCTGGAGCCAAGAAGCATTTGAATTAAGGCTGTTCATTAGTTAATGCAACAATGAGGAGCATGATAAATCTACAGCTCTTCTTATTTTAACACATATGTATTCATATTTGTAAATTGCTTGCAATATAAGCTGCCAGTTTTAAGTATGGAATAATTTTCGAAGCTTCAGAGGTAAAAATTAGCTTTAAAAGTTTACTGTTATCAAAGAAAATTAAAGTTGATTATAATGTCTTATAAAATGTTGTGACGTTTGAAGTAAATGCGGACATGAAGGTGTGTTCAGTCAACAAGATTACATGTTTTGTCTCATAATGCTATGTTGTCAACTGTATGAACTCATACTGCAGATATTGGTTATCTGCCAGCTTTCTATATTGTGTAGCTATCATTATTTGCCGGTTTACATGATTTTTTGTAAATCATTTACATCTAGCATTATTTTACGTGACTCAAAGAAAGAATAGACAAATTTGACATTAGGAGTTCAAAGGGTGTACATCTGGCACCAATGCATTAAATGAACTTTCAGATCGTCATTTTAATATTTTCATATTTATTTGCCACGGTGCATTTTGCATTGGTCACTATATTTCAGGAAATACAAGATTAATCGTATACTGTTCCTGAAATGTAATACCACCTCTTATTACATTTTATTTCTGGCTGAGGAAATATTTGAAAATGAAATAATCGTGGGAAATTAGAGTGGTGTGTGCCAAAGTCTGTCGACACTGCAGCTTACTCCCCATTATTTTGAGGTTTGTGGATGTTTTTTTCACACCTTCTTACTCCAATTTGATGATTTTATGAAAACCTTTTATTATAGTATGATGTAATAGACTTGACAAGTGTCATGAACAGGTAAGGTACGACATCTACAGAGCAGGTGGATGAGCCAGAGAAGTGTTATAACAATTGTAAGATTTTCAAGTCTTAACTGGCAGTAATTACATCTGATGATCATAAATAATCAAGAAATATTTTAGATTTATCCTACTTAATTCAATTCCTTGATCTTTCTAACCATAAATAAACCAATAGATGGCAACAAAAAGTAGGCTAGGCTATTAAAGCAGCCTGACTGGTGCTGGCTCACCACCCTCAGGCTGGTCATTGTTGCCTGGTAACCAAAGTGACTCCCTACTCCAGACACACCCTTCACCTGTTTGTGTCTACCAACAGCAGCTAAGCTTTGTTTCCACCTGGCTATCAGATCAGAGTGAACAGGGTATAGCATACAATAAGTGGTTGGTGAGGACCAAGTGGCATTTACTTTACTTTATTGTTGACAGCAGCTGCCCAGTGCGGTATTACCGTCCTGACTCAGGAGCATTAAAGTGGTGCTTGGAACCATCTGACATCCCCCCTGTTAGGTTTTTTGGTGTTTCTTTCTCTTTCATCAGAATGAGGCTCCTGGGCTATTCCTGCCATTTCTTAGAATCACTATACACCTACTCAAATCTTACTTATTTGCCATCCCTTGTCTGCACAATGCTTTTTATATAAAATCATGGTTGAGTCCAGCAAACTTATGGGCCCTAATCCCCAGCATCATGGGGTGCTTAGAATCTCCAGGTTCCTGCAGACTCTACTTCCACTGAGAGGGAGGGCTCAGACAGTAGTAGTACTGGTCCCTCCCATGACCATCCCCTCTCCAATAGATCTGCTTCTTTATGTATTCATTATACTAACATTTGTGGTGTTTCTGATAACTTTCTGTTGAATACCATCTGTCTAGTACCTCTCCTAATATCTTACTTTTCTCTGAGACCCAATTATCTGATGATATCCTTATTAACCCCTTTCTCATATCCAACTACAATCACTCATATTTCTGTTTCAGAAATGGTGTTCATGCTTATTCCATTACCAGCACACCTGTGCTACACCTGGAGGAATTTTAGACCACAAACTTTGATGTTATCTGGCTCAAGGTCTGTCTCCCAGGCACCATTGCCTTCGTTTAGTGCCCCTGCTCTCCTATATCTACAAATTGTATAACGTTCCTCAATTATCTAAACTCCTGCCATGAGGCATGACATCCTCTTACCTACAAGTTGAGATCTTCTACTTTGGAAATTTCAAAGTTCACTGTAGGGAATGGTTGAACTTCTCCCATATGGATGATAGAGGGATTAAAACCATCACACTATCCATTCTCATTGATTTAGAGAAAATTATCACCCATCCTATCTGTATTCCTGACCACTGTTACCACTCTCCTAATATTCTAGATCTGTTCTTCACTTCTAATCCTTCATGCTGTAGTAATGCAATCTTATCCCTGCTAAGTTCACCTGACCACACTCTCGTAAATGTATTACCTCCCCCTCCATTAGCCCCTTCTGAATGTATATAATGGCACCTCAAAAAAGCTGACTGGAATAACTTAAGAAAATTCTTTTCTGACTTTCTTAGGGTATATTACAATCTCTTATGTGGTGATGCTTCTGTCTCCGCCAAATGCATAGCAAAGGTTATTGTTGTGGGAATGGAAGCATTTATCCCCTCATCTTCCAAGATGATCACTTTTTCTAATCCATGGTTCAACCATTCCTGTTCTGTGGCCATTTAGGTAAGGGATCAGGTATTTTGTGCTTGGAAAAACTCTTTCATCCATCTTCCTTTCAGCATTTATCTGTCTATCTATCTATCTATATCTCTGATGCCTGTTCCCTCTGGAAACTCCCTCAAGAGCAGCTACAGCAAGAAAGTCTTCAAAGCTGGTGAACTCCAGTGCCGTTTCCTAGACTTTTGTGCCATACCTTTAATAGGCCACTAGCAGAGGGCAACTCTAGTGCCGTGTTTCCAAAGGTTCCTACCTAATGTTCCTTCTGACTACTACCTAATGTGTCTATCTGATATTCCTGCTCATTGATACAACCTGCTACTTCTACCTAATGCTTCTGCTTAATATTGCTATGTACTACGTCTGCCTAATGCTCCTACTGTACTACTTTTGCAGGTGCTCCTACCATTTTGTGAAAAGGCAGGGTTGCCGCACAGTGCTCTCCACAGGAAAATCCAGAGTTGGGAAAAATGAGTTGTGTGAATTAATTGTTGTCAAGTGTTATGTGTGAAAAGGAGAGATTGTATATATGTGGACAGAATGCCAGTTTCCACATTTGGGTGAGATAGAACATAAAGACTGCTGCCTGGGCTAGAAGAGTGCAACAAAACAACCACTGAAGTGCTTGCTCACTACACAGCTGTCACTAACTCTCCTGATACCAGGCATATATTACTGGTAATATACCTCCCTGGTCTGTGGCTGCCTACCAACTACAACATATCATTTATTACTGCCCATTTTATCATTGCTAGTTTGTTACCTGTGAGGCAAAGGGTTTCTTTAGTCAAAGGAAATGTGATAACCTCCCCTCTTCAGTCTTCCTGGTCCTTAGCTAAGAGCATTGGTAATAACTACCTCTCTACAATTCTTTCACTTTTCCATTCTGATGGTACTATAGCTGTCTCTCCCTTAGACAAAGCAACTCTCTTTGGTTCTCGTTTCTCCCCTAACTCTATCTTGGATGACTCAAACATTCCTTTGCCCCCTGATGCTCCTCTTACTAATCCTGTGCCCCTCCCTGTAATGTTTTTTTTATACTGTCCAAAAAATGCTTCACTCTTTAGATATAAGCAAGGCTTATATATTGAAAGAGTGTGCTTCTGAATTTGCACCAGTACTCGCTCATTTGTTCTATTTCTATTTAAAAAACAGAGCTTTTCCTTCATCTTGGAAGTATATGTTGGAACATCCCATCCCTTAGAAGGGTGACCATTCTACCCCTCTAAATATCATCCTGTTGCTTTAACATCAATTTCCAAATATTTTGACTACCTCCTCAACATCCATATCCTCAGACATTTTGAATCTCACAGCCTTCTCTCTGATCACTGGTATGGCTTCTGTAATGCAAGAAACACTGGTGATATTATTTCATGTCTTATTAATTTCTTGTCATCATCCCTGAAAAATTTTGGGGAATCATATGTAGTTGCCCTTGATATATCCAAAGCTTTTGTCAGGGTGTAGCACCAACATTTCATCTCTTAACTCTCCTCTTTTTTGCTTCCCTCCCTCTTATCTGGCTTCCTTTCTGGCTAGTCCATCTCTATAGTTGTTGATGGATCAACCTCTCTCCCTTTCTCTATCAACATCATTGCCCCTCAAGGTTCTGTCCAGTCTCATGCACTTTTTCTCCTTTTTATCAATAATTTCCTTTCTTCTACAAAAAACAAAATGCAATCATATGCTGATGACTCAACACTGCATACTTCCACATCCTTCAAACCTGCTCCTTCTTCACTCACTCAATCTGCATCTCATCTTGGGACAACTTCCCCAATAAACTCAGACATGGACAGGATATTTCGGTTAAGTTTAATGTCTCCAAGACAGTTTCTGTCCATTTTTCCTTTGAAAATTCCTTGCAGCTTTCCTCTCTTCTTTGCCAGATCTGTAAATCCACCATTCTTACCTTAATGAACATACTTGATATTACCATAACATCCATGCTACCTTGTAAACCTCTCTTTACATAGTTAACTTTGTCTCTAAGAAACTGGGAGTCCTGTTTAGATGTCTAAATTTCTCTTCTTCCACACATTTATTTTGTTTATTCAAAGGATTGATCTGTCCTTTATGGAGTACTTTTCTCTCATCAGGAGTCTGATGTCCAGCTTATCAGCTCTTCCAGGCTAACTTCAAAACTTAACTTACTTACCCTATGCTGCAGGTTGGTTCACTTTCCCTCTTCTATAGGTATTACTCTGGTTTTTGCTCTCAGGAGCTGGCTGCTTATGTGCCCCCAACCATTAGCTATACCATGCAATACACATCAAGCTTTTATGTCACATGATTACCATATGGCTGCTAGCAACTCACTGTGGGCTGTTTTGATAACTGTTTCTTTCCTTATACCTCAGAGCTTTGGAACTCTCTACCCTTTCATGTTGTTCCCAATAACTCGGACCTGGCACTTTTTAAAAGACAGGTTTTGCACGTCTTCCAAAATTTGTAAATATTTTTCTTGTTTATTCTTTTTTCCCTTTCTTTAGCCTCTCAAAATTTCAATTAAGGCTCAGCCTTGATATGCACTTTTGTTTGTGACTGGGGCCTAAAAAAAAAAAAAAAAAAAAAAAAAGAAGAGAGAGAGAGAGAGAGAGAGAGAGAGAGAGAGAGAGAGAGAGAGAGGGGGGGGGGGGGGGTTTAAGAAGTTTCTGATCCCCAGTGGTCCTTGAGATTTTTTCAAGGCTTGCTGGACACCAGAAACGGTTTTTCATAGTTCAAAACTTATATTTCTTGCCATGTACTGTTGAATGTATATGTCATTTTCTTTAACGGGATATATTTCTTACTTTTGCAATTAACTATTGCAGGCTAAAAACTCGGGAAACAAAGAAACCATTCGACGTGGTGCCCTGATGAAAATGTTGTTGAACTGTGCTCAAACACTGCCACTTTGGATTGGTAACCCTGGGGAAAAACCACCTCCATTATGTGGGGCTATTCCTCCTGAACCAAATTATGTTGCTAAGGTATGTGCTTTTCATATAAGTTACTGAAATTCATCATCCACAAAAATCATTTTCTTTCACCCATATATTTTCAAAGGCAATACACGACTAAGGTTTATTGTGGGTACAAACGTATGACACTCTCAGGGTGAAATCATCGCGCATCTAGTTGCTGAGACTAGTGTTCCTAATGGTGTGACTATCAGCATCCTACCTCAGTTTGCTTTACACTATCTTAAGGGAATGATGTTCTTTATTTACTTTTCCTGGCTGCCACTTCATTTTGGGAAAATCTCTTTTGTGCACTGTATATCTTCCACCTTTGCTTAAAGATGGTTGGCTGATGGCTCTTAAAGGAGGAGAAAGCCCAAATTCTTACCTGAAAGTGAGAAAATGTGGGTACATGTGAGATTTCAGGCACACTACGTGCTCAGAATGCACAATCAGGCGGGTGTTTCCTGCATTGCCTCATCAGTGCCTCATCTCATTCAGGAGATCTAGACTTAGTGGACCCAAAACATGAACCTAGAATAGTTCAGGAACCTTGCCAGTTTTATTTCCAGATGGGTGAGCAGATGGTAATCAAGGCTTAAGGACAGAGGACAAATTATAAAAATGTAGGTGTGACATTGACTGAAAATGTATGGGGAAGGCGGACAGTTGTTTTATAGACATTGTATATTGTATTTATGCTTGTGAAGAAAAAAATTTATAATTTATCTGCTTATCTGTCTGTCTGTGTCCAATATTTTGTCTTTCAATTTTCAATAAGGTGGCATATGGATTTTTCGCTGAACATCTATGTCCTTGCTCAGAGTGAAATTGTTTGAGGTAGATCCTTTCACAGGAGGTAATGGAAAAATTAAATTGGACTGTAGATGGGGTAAGGAATGAGATTACCTAGGATGCAGGACAAGGTTCAGGCAAATGGATTTGTAAGTACAGTAATCCCTCGATCACCAGACTATTAGGGGGGAGGGGGTGTCCGTTAATTCTGGAAGTCTGTAAAATCGAATGTAACCATTTTTTTTATACAATATGCAATATACAATAATACAATGTACAGTTCACACTCTTTCTTTTGACTCCTCTATCACTTGATGCCATTTTGAATTGTAAGGATTGCATAATTATTTAATAAAGTCACAATTCTCTGTATACAACCTGACCGCATGATAGCTTGAGGCAGACTAAGGTAGCTTTCGCACCATAGTACACGTCACATATGGCATGCCACTTGAAAATGAACCTTTAGAAACAAATGAAACCTTTCACACAAGGTTGCATGTGCCATGTCACTTGGGTGCCACTCTGGGATCGGACTGGATAGTTTTTCTTCATTGTGCAACATGCCACCTCAGTTCAGTGTTGTCAGATTTAGTGGAGCTTTCAAAGCAAAGTGATTGATAACCAAGATGATATTAATATGTATAACATTAAAGATACAAACGAAAAACAACTAGCAGATTTATGGCATATGTAGCGGATTTTCCCCGGCCACATTTGACAGTACTGCCTTGGTCGCGCAGTCTGTGGAGAGAAGTACACGATTTCTTCACGTTCTCATGAACAGTTATTCAGCATGCCTCTTCCAGAAAGTGAGGCATTTAACGCAAACGTTGTTCAGGTTGTTGAAACTTAATGTGTTTGTATGACACATCACCAGATTACAACTCAAAGGATGAGCTGGACAGGGCATGCAACTACGTGGCCTGAAAGTTTTCCTCTTTACACTTACAGTAAAGCTGCTGAAACTTTTATGGATGCAGCTCTAGTTGCCTTGCAACTACAAAAGCACTCTGAATCCCTACATTTTCTCTCAGATACGGATGTACCCACCACCTCTTCTTCACTTTCTTCTGGTGATTACAGTACCAATCAGAGCAATTATATCAGCATCATCATCTAATGATGAAATCTCATGAACTGAGCAGGAAAACCGTACACACACCACATGTCACTTGTCACTTTGGTCTGAAATCTTCGTGTTGTGTCTCACTTGCCACCTGCCACTTACCACCCTGCCAGGTGTCACATTGGTGTGAAAGCTCCCCAAGACCGAAACAAAGTGAGTATACCCCACGCTACCAAAAACAAGTGTGATATGAAATGCATGTGGTGCGACATTTGAAATTTCTTTTAATTATTGATTAATGTATTATTATTTGCCCTTGACATATCTAAGGCTTTTGACGGTTTGGCATCGGGGTCTCATCTCTAAACTCCGCTCTTTTGGCTTCCCTCCCTAACTTTGCTCCTTGATATCTAGCTTCCTCTCCAGCTGATCTATCTCTGTGGTTGTTGATGGATCAGCCTCCTCCCTTTTCTCCATTAACAGTGGTGTCCCTCAAGGGTCTGTACTGTCCCCAACACTTTTTCTCCTTTTCTTCAACGAATTTCTCTCTTCCACAAGTAATCCAATGCACTCATACGCTGATGACTCAACACTGCATTCATCCACATCCTTCTATTCTGCTCCCTTTTCTCTCACTCGATCTGCATCCCTGGGGATAGGGGAGAAAGAATACTTCCCACGTATTCCCTGCGTGTCGTAAAAGGGCGACTAAAAGGGGAGGGAGCTAAGGGGGCTGGAAATCCTCCCCTCCTGTTTTTATACTTTTCCAAAAGAAGGAACAGAGAAGGGGGCCAAGTGAGGATTTTTCCCTCAGGGCTCAGTCCTCCGTTGTTAACGCTACCGCACTAACGCGGGAAACGGCGAATATGTATCAATATACACACATACTTTGGAGTCTCCAGTCAGGGACAGAAGTGCACATCAAGGCCAGGCGTTAACTGGGATACAGAGAGGATTATGAGAGGCGAAAAGAAGAGACAAGGGAAAGTATTTGTGAATTATTTAGGAAGTCGAAAAAGAAACTTTTAGAAGTGTGTTGGGCCCTGGTTATAACGCGTGGTCCCGGCCGGTGGACGTGGCCAGCTCCCCGAGAGCTGCAGAAGGCAGTCCTGGAACGGTAAGGTAAGGTGTTCTGTTTATACACACGCCCTCAGCCTAAGCCAGGTGCCCATCTCATCGACCCAGCCCTTCGAGGAGGATGAACAGCTGGGTTGACAGTGGGCCCGAGAGCCGCGGCCAGGACTCGAACCGATGCACAGTCGACCCCCCCCCCCGGGGCGGTCCGTGGGTGCGTCATGGTCGGCAACGCCGAACCGTCCGTTCCGTAGGGCATGGATGACCCCGAGTGAGTGAGTGGCGGCGTCGAGCTGTGACTCGCTGGTTCCTTTAAACCCTTAACTCTGTTCTACCTTAAATTTTTTTTTTTTTTTAAGGGTCTAGACGGTACGGGCCACCGCAGTGGTCACCCATAACCCGCAGAACTGACCCCATCATGACTGTGATGGGGGGTGGGGTGGGAGGGGTCTCCCGGGCGCCATTGCCACCCCCCCCACCTCGGCTGCGGTGATTATACACACACACTCTCTCTCTCTCTCTCTCTCTCTCTCTCTCTCTCTCTCTCTCC
>JAYMFT010001811.1:0-17356 GCA_038088735.1 Panulirus argus | reverse complement strand
CTGCCTGGCTCCTTCTTCTGTTTCCCTTTTTAGAAATTGAAAATACAAGAAGGGGAGGGTTTCCAGCCCCCTGCTCCTGCCCCTTTTAGTCGCCTTCTACAACACACAGGGTATACGGGTGAAGTATTCTTACACCCCTTTCACACATTTTATTGCATTCATCTGGTGAAATAAATTTCAATGCATGCAGTCATGCTAATCACTGAGACCATATTCTTAAAGCTTTAACACATACAGGGACCTCATGATTTATATGTATTTGATTTACACCAACATTAGAATACGTGCATAGTCCAATTACACCCATTCTTAATCTAACTGGGCTTAAGTATGGAATAACATGACCATCACTGGGCAGGCAGCACAGCAGTGTAGCACTGCCAGGTCAGTGTGAGAAGCACCCTCTTGCTATGTTTGATGAGGATGACCCAAACTCAGAATGTAGTTCAAAGGTAGCTCAAAATGTCCTAGCTGACAAGAAGTGCTGCAAAGAAATCCAACATGAGAAGACAATGAAGGTTAAACAGACAACACTAAATTTCCTTCTGAAAAAGAAAAAGGACACTCTTAAGAAGGACCAGCCATCAATATCAAGTAATGTAATTGCTGGTCTCACTTGACCATCATCATCACCTTCCACAACTACATCATCTGACCCACATGACCTATTTCTCCAGTAACTCCTCCATTAATTTCCTCCCTTTCTATCAGTATGAGCAAACAATTCAGGAGCAGCAATAAACATAAGTTTTGGAATTAATTCTATTTTCTGTTTTCATTTATTTAATTCAATGTCAAGGATGTACATTAGAGTATTTGATATTTCCAGGTATGCAGGTAATGTAGTTTTTCATGGGTAAAATATTGTCATGCCTTATTAATAACAAATCCCCAATTTCCATTTATTACACACTTTGAATTATGCAACCATTTTCATGAACATAATTATCACATACAAAAAAACTGAGAGGTACTTGTACTATGTTACATCCAACCCACCTTGCAGCGAATGGGCAGCAAGGATAAGATGTATCCAAAGTTTGATGTACCCCGAATGAGCACCAAACGCTCCAAGTGATGCAGAAGCAGTAGATGTAGATGGTGCTTCCTTAACTTGCCTGACTTGTTAAGGTTTTCCATCATGAGCTCAATGACAGAGCTAGCTGTGGAGATGAATCCAGTACAAAAGAATAAGTTGTGTAACCCTACTAAAAAAAAGATAGCATGCATTGGAAAAAGAAATAAAGACAACTCATACAAAAGCTTCTCTATGAACTGTATACTGGAACAAAATAATAAAAAAAAAAAAATCAGTTATTCATTATCATTCATTGTTTTTATTCCATCACAACAATTCTTCCATTTCAAATGACAAAAAGTCTATTCAAATTCCATGAAAAGCATGTTTTTAATCTATATTCCTTACTTGCCTACCACCTAAGCCTTCAGAATTAAGTAGGTGTAAGAGGATACTGGACTCATCAGAGTAAGACTAAATGAACACAGCAATCATAACTGAAACCTGCTTAAAAAAGTGAGCTTTCAAGAATGAAAAGCTATTTCTCTCCAAGGAGGCATCCTATAAGATATGAAAACAACTCTTCAATTTCCAGTTATCAGAAGCCTAAACCACCATATTTTCTGGCAGGGTAAATGCCTCATCCTTCACTCACCACCCATCCAGCAGTAGCAGCTCTAGCCCACTACAGGTTCACTCGCTTTCAATCAGCAATCAACCAGCTAGTAATGATGAACTCATTCTTCCAGCTGTTTGGCCACACGAGACTGACCTCCCCATAACTCTTTGGAACAACAACACCACCCTAATTGCAAACACCAACAATTAAGAGAAAGGTGTTTGAAATACTGGGATAGGTTGAGTGGGAAACAACAACTGGAAAGTTTGTCAGTGGGACTCTACCCAGGAGAAATCTGGAAAGAATCTGATGAGCTCTACGAAACACAGATCACTATTGCCGCCCTTTTTACACAAGGTGCACGGCAGAGACACATGGCGGGGTGGGGCGTTGTTACAAGCTGTGCGTTGCCACACTTCCCGCTATAAACACTCCACCATACCATATATTGTAACCACACACAGTCAAACTGCCTAATGTACATAATGTTGAAGCATAATGCATGTTTGTTTTTTATTTATTGTTTTAGGTAGACACTTTAATTTCATGTTTTTAATCTTGACTTTAACCTTTTAGTATGTACTGTCTTAGGTTAGTACTTATATTTCTTGATTTTGATCTTAGTCTTAACTTTTATTATATTTTTTCTTAGAGAAACATATCTATTGTAAGATTTTTAGACATAATTTTTCTTGAAATTGTTAACTATTTCAAAATAACTGTGAGCCAAGTCGTCATGTTATAATATGTCAGTGCATATATTTGTAACTTTATTGGCAAATAAACCATGAATTATCATTATCATTAATAATTAATCTTGAGAATGGTTAGACCAAGCAAGTGGTGTGCGACAGGGATAACTCTTAGGACAAGTTCTGTATCTGATAATGATTGTGGGCTGTGCTATACTATATCGAATTTCGCACACGGCACTAAGCAGGGAAGTAAAACTTCAACAGAGATGGAACATTTACCGTTGCAAGCTGACGTGAACGGATTGATGCACTGGTTTCATGGATGGCAAATGAATTTTACGGCCGACAGGTGGAAAGTTTTGCAGTATGAATTATGAGCTACATAATTAGTTTAAGAAAGAAGACTTACGCGTGATGATCTGCGATGGTCTAAAGAAGTGCGTAGAAGCGTTGAAAATGGCTAGCACAAAATTCTACGGTTCACTGGTGCAATCCCACCTTCAGTGCCTTTCTCAGTTTTAGTCACCTTACTTTAGAAATGACATAGATAGAATGGAGGGAGCATTGCGGTCAGCCACCAGGACGATTTCAAGACGGAAAAATAAACTCTGAAATAGTCATCTAAAAGATACGAACGCATTTAGCTTGGAAGAAAGAAAGTTAAGCGCAGATTTGATACAGGTATTCAGAATAACCGAATGCAGTTAGATTATCAAAAGCTAGGTCTGTCTGATACGAATAGCTCCAATGGATATGAATTCATGCTCAAAAATTTTCCTTTGAATGAAGCAAAGTACCTTTTCTTCTACAGGATTGTTAACACATGGAATGATTTACCACACAAAACGTTAAATATGTTTCATTTACACCAAATTAGTAATGATCAAGATAAATTGTAATAACAGCAAATCACATTATATTATCCAACACTGGCATAATTGCAATTTGCTACCAGATTCAATTAACCGACAATATCCGGGCTGGCAAGAGGATATAGCCATTCAAATCACTTATGGCAATCTATTTTCCATGTGATTAGCTACACTGGGCACACCGAGGCATCGGGGTTGGAGTCAGTCCAGGGTTTGGCCAGATATTATACTGTACATACGGTCATAGATAATACACCTACATACGCGTGGTAATGTCCAGTGAATATTCAGCAACTTCTCTCATGTGCAGATATGGATGGGTTTGGATTGACTTTTTGTGCACATTAAATGTAAACATTAAATATCGTCTTCAAAAAAAGGAGACCGGTACATATTATCACTCTACACAGTACCTGTAGCAATATAGGAAACACGGTAATAATGGAAGGCTTGGCTGATGTCAGTTTATTAGAGCCACGAAGTTTTATACGTACTGGAAGATTGTACAGTTACTGTGTATTCCCACACATTGGGCATTTGGTTATCTACTGAAAGGCAGCGGTCACAGGGAGCGGTGTCCACATCAAGATCGGTCCTCTTTGAATAAAACATTAGTGTAAGCCGTTCTTCGGGTGATGATAGATGTGCCATTCTAAAAAAGTAAAAAAAAATTCTAGGAATTGAAGGCAACATAAGCCAATAAAGAATGCGGCAGTCTTGCTACGGAGGGAAAGAAACAGACAGAATCAGGCAATCCTCGAGCCACCTATGCACAGTCATTATCTATGGAACGTAATGACTTGCTCAAAAGAATCAGAAGGGGTTTTCAACTCCTGCTGGTGTTTTTGTTTCTCGAGCTGACTACTCTGGGCATCACAGTTCCTGGAAAAGGTTCCAAGTTTCTCACCCAAGACCAATGCATCTCGAACCTCTTGAAAGTTTATGGTATCGGCATCACTTGCAAAGAATGCTTTTGCCTCTTGTTCTCTGAGTTTCATAGCCCATACCAAAGCAGTTCCTTCGTGGTGACGTAACGCCCTTAGTCTATGCTGGTTAGAAGGGGGAAAAATGACATCATGTTTATTTTCCTGCGTGTCAAATTTCTCTCCCGCATGCATGCACAGAGTTGGCTCTGCCCACAGGCTGTAAAATTTAAATAGCATTTTTTCACGCTCCTCTGCAAAAAGCTGTTACATCAATGAAACCTCGAGGCACATCTGATCAAACATTCACTTTACTCACACTGAACACCAGTGGAGTTTTACCTACATCATTAACTGTCGATTTCAAAGCAGCAGCCTCCATCATTAATTGCAGGGAATTATGTGCAAACCTAAATGCTAGTAAAGCTTAAAAAATAATGCATCATGTGTGACCTAGCTGCTGCAGTCCAAGAGCAGCAGCCACACACTATCAGATCAGATTGCCAGCTGGTGGTGGAGGAACAGTGAAACAAGGGCCCTTGCTCACGTGCGCAGACTGCCTCTGGATACAGCATGGTCATACCTTAAGGCAACTAGTCTGATTAGCTTGAATACTCCGAGAGATATTAAAAAGGCTAAGACAAAGATTACGACCTCTGTGTCCTTTGCAGTAACGATAAAAAAAGAAAGCTGAATTTCGTAAGATATTCAACACATGGAATTCTGCAGTGCACTAGTTAGCGTTAGCGTTGCTGACTATGAATTCACATACGGGCCCCTTGCGGTTCAAATCCTAGGCGTAGTAGCTGGCCCTCAGTCATTACAGCTCTTCATCTTTCCCTCGAGGTTGATCGATAAATTGGATACTTAGCTCAGGATGGGATATATTCATTCATCATATTTACAGTTTCACAAGAGTCTCTCTCTTCTAAGAAAGAGCCCTGGTGTTATCTTGTACATCTTTCTAGAGGTTCCTGCAGCAAAGAGAATGCGCTACTTCCAGTTGCAAGGAAATGTGGACTTCGCCATAGAAATTGGTTCTCTTAGGAATATCATATATATATATATATATATATATATATATATATCGTTAGTTTGCCACGATTAGTGCATTTGATTGCTCGAGCCAATACTGTCGGTCACATCCAAACACAGGCACAAACATACATACAGTTACTGTCATACGAGGACATAATCGCAAACCATCGCTCGAAAAGAACACATACACACGAATGAAAACACATATATTCATAAAAAGAAATGAATACAAATAAACGTACAAAAACACAAGAGAATTAAAACCCAAAACAAAAATAAATACATCCAAACATACACAGAGGGCCGGAGGGAGCGTGCGCCTCACAGAAAATTGACGGAGAAGCTGGATTTCCAGGCTGGTGTCCAGGGAGGCTGCTTCAGCGGACTGAAAGTTATCTGACTGGTAGGGAACAGAAAACACATGTCAGTTTGTTCCAGTGGAAGGACACCCGTTCGGATACTGTAGCAGGGAATAAAATGGAACTTAAACAATAAACATTGTGAGGAAAAGGAAGGAAAGATGAGGAAGGCAGAAAATATTTCATGGTTTAAGGACGTAACAACGAATCATTTGTTTAGTGTATTAATATAACTATTTTTCATGATTTTCTATTTATGCCTTTTCTTTAATCTGTTTTACTTCTTGTTCCACTCCTTTCAGTTTAAAGTAAATGTATTACTCCAGGCTATACAACTTATTCTGAGGTCAATAGAATCTCATTTATTATTCTTTCTTATTTTGACCATTGTTTACCTTTGGTCTTCTTAATAAAACGTTTATATCTCTCGTTCACATTTACTCTCAACTTCCTCCCTTGACGCTCTCTTCCAAACTCAGTCACAAATTCTGTAATATTTTCATTCGAACTTGCCACCAGTGCTGTATCATCAGCAGACAGCAACTGAATTACTTTCCAGGCCCTCTCATCCCCTACGGACTACATACTCGCACCTCTCTCCAAGACTCTTACAATTACCTCCCTCATCATTCCATCCAGAAACAAAATAAACACCCATGGTGACACCATACAAACCCTGCCGCACACCAACCTTCAATTGGAACAACTCACTCTCCTCTCTTACTACTCGCACACACGCCTTGCATCCTTGATAAAAACTCCTGCAAGCAGCTTTCTTCCCACACCATATATTCTTAAGACCTTCCACTAGGTATCTCTATTATATGATTTTTTTCAAGATCCATAAATGCCGCATACAAATTCTTTTGTTCGTCTAAGTATTTCTCACAAACATTCTTCAAAGCAAACTCCCGATTCACACATCCTATACCACTTCTGAAACCATAGTGTTCCAGCCCATCTTATGCTCTGATGCCTTCATCTACTCAATCACTACTTTCCCATAAAACTTACCAGGTACTCTCAACAAACTTTTGTACCTCTGTAGTTTGAAGACTCATCTTCATCCCCTTGCCTTTTTTCAAGGGCACTATATATGCATTCCATCAATCCTCAGGCACCTCAGCAAGATTCATACATACAGTGAATATCTTAACTAACCAATGAACAATACAGTCCCCCCTTTCTTAAGAAATTCAACTGTTACTGCCATCCACTCAAGCCGCCCTGCCACATTTCATCTTACGCAAGGCTTTCGCCATCTCGTCACTCTTCACCAAACCACTCTCCATGAATCTCTCTACTTCGCACCCATCCCTTCCTAAACGCCCTACACGCCAACCTTATCATCAAACACATTTAACGGTCCAAAATATTTACTCCATCTTCTCACTTTGTCATGGCCTGGTACCACTCGCACTTTTACCCCCTTCACTGATGTTCCCATTTGCTTTCATTTTTATTTTCAAACATAACAGACCTACTTCCTAAAGATCGTTTCATTTTCCCGAAAGTGTACTGACAGTCGCTCACCCCAGCTCTCATTTGCCCTCTTTTTCAACCCCTTCTCTTGACCTCTAGACGCTTTCTCTCATACATCTTTCAGTCATTTGCACTCCATCACTGTCAGTACCGCCTAGATACCTCTCTTTTCTCTTTAACCAGCAATTTTACTTCGTCATTCCACTACTCAATACCTTTCCTAATCTGCCTACTCCCACCCTACGCATTTCACATGCATCTCTCGCACATGTCAGCACTGCTTTCCTAAATATTTTCCATTTCTCACACATTCTCCTAGCTTCGTTTATTCTCACCTTCTGCCATTCTAAACTCAAACTCTTCAGGTATTTCTTCACGCAAGTCTATTTCCCAAGTTCACTTACTCACACCATCCTCTTCTCATCCTAAAAACTTTCATCCTCGTCTCCACAAAATATTGACCAGGCATCCACCAGCTGCTCCTCTCAGCCCATTCACAACCAAGACTTTCTCTTATGCACACCTGTCATTTAGTAAGTAATTCAATAATGCATGCTGACTATCTTTCCTACTCACATACGTATACTTGTGTATATCCCTCTTTTTGAAGTAGGCATTACCAATCATCAGTCTTTTTTCGACATAAATCCTCATGCAATCCATTTCAGTTCACATTATTAAATACCTCATATCATCCACTTGTATTTTCAATTGCCTTGTTACTCATCTTTGCAGTTAGATCACCTGTCTCTAATAACCGGTCCCTTGCATCACAACTGCTGACACGCTCATACAGCTGCTCCTATAACTCTAGTGTCGCCTTACCTTTCTTCTGATGGCCAGGTGCATAAGCACAGGTAATCACCCATCTCTTGCAATCCACTCTCATTTTCTCCCACATCAGCCTGGAGCTCATTACCTTACTCTCCTTCACAAACTCCCACAACTCCTGCCTCAGCAGCACTGATACCCCTTCTTTAGCTGCTGCCTTCTCACCAACCCCTGACTTTACTCCTAAGATATTTCCAAACCATTCTTTCCCCTCCAACTTTGAGCTTTGTTTCACTCAGAGCCAGAACGTCCAGGTTTCTCTCCTCAAACATACTCCCACTTACGGGAATCTCTTCAACTTTCACATGTTTGTAAGTTCCTTGGTGCAGCCCAACACATTTAACTGAACCTCATCTGTACAAGCGTTACGAGTAGTCAGGATTATGAGGATAATTCTACCTCGTTGATGTGACCAAGGCAGGGCTTGCCTGCCTCAGGATTTCATTCTTCTCTTTTTCGAAGGCATAAAATCATTTTGTCATACTTACAGTGGAGTCTCTTCATCTTGTAAGGGACCCAGGTTTACTAACGCTGCCCTGATACTATAACAGTTTCGTGATTTTTGGAGGTAATGAGGGAAATTAAGTTTCTATCATCAGGAGATTTAAAATGGCCTAGTACTGTGCTAATCACATTAGCCCAGGTAATTCAAGTGTTATCGCAATAGGCCTCTGACCAATGCTTCTCAAGACCCATCATTCTTTGCCCGGCAAGATGCTGGCCTTACCAAGTTACATATGTTGGGCCAGCTGCTACTGCACAGCCAGTCCCCTCGCAACAGCTTGCTTCTTCCACCTCCTCTACCAGGAAGAACTCTTTTTAAGAGCAGGACAAATGGAGCGCGTGTGGGTAGCGTTCTTTTTAATTTCCTGTGAGAGGAACAGGAGGGGAAGGGCCTGTTGTAATAGTGGCGAAACCCTGCAGCCCTGTGCAAGCCTCGCTATCCCCTTGCGCGATGTCGTCTAACAAACAGGTTATCAGCGTTTGGGGGGGAAGTACAGTCATCGTCGATCTCCCTCTGCCTGGTTCTCCTGCTATCCCACCTACTTCATCCACTTCTCCCAACTCCCACCTATGTATTTGTTACATCATGATAGAGTAGGCACTACCTGTTAAATCTTTGATTGTAAATATGATTTGACACTTTCCTTTTCTACTGATAACACCAGTTTGCATTTTGAAACAAATGATGGGAGGCATTCTTACTATTACGTGCTTCTATACCGTCTAAAGTATTAAAAATTATAAGATACAAAATCTGAAGTATAAAATCCTTCTTTCAAATACACATCAGTTTTACTAAAAACATTAAATGAGGTATGTTCATAACATGTATTAAAGAAATGTTTCTGAGAACACAGAATTATAAGATACTGATGTCGCCGAAGGAATAAACTTTTCTTTTGAAACACATAGACAGTACAAATCATCTGAAAGTCCTTTGATACTTGACTGATATATACTCAGTCATCTCGTTGATCATATAGAGAAAATCGTCATTGATTCGCCAGTATATCCTGAGCTTTTTTCTTTCAGAGACCAGAAGTGGTCGGCCATCATGCTAACATCCAATCTTCCTTGATATATCTTTTCCATAGTTTTGATGTCTTGGTGGAACCTTTCACCACGTTCCACGGTCGAACGGTTTTCAAGAAAACAGTTCATCTGCGAATAGAGGAAGTGAATTTTCGCTCATGTTGCAGCCAAGTTTTTCAGATTCGTTGAGCATTTCAGTGACTAAGTCCTTGTGGTTAGGATCTTTCTGATTATCCAAAAGTTTTGAATTACACTCTTGAATGCACTCCACGCTTCTTTCTTTTCTGTGTTCATTCATTCTTTCAAATTGCTCATCCAATGTCAATTCTTTTATTTGCCTTCCTTTACCTTTTCATCAGTAAGATTTGGAAATTTACTGCAAATGTATCCGAAGCAGTTTCCTGATTCATCCAAAGCTTTGAAAATCTGTTCCATTAACCCCAACTTCATATGGAGTGTTGGTAACAAAACTTTACTGGGCTCAATCAGCTTTTGGTAAATAATGTTCTTTGAATCTGGAGTAAATGTTATTTTCTAGGCAGCAATTCCTCTTTTTCCAATGTAGATTTCCCGCCCTACTACCACATTACATAAAAAGCGTAGTATTTTCGTGTGCTTAGACTGCTGATCAAGCAGCATTCGCAAGACTTTCAGATCTCCCCACACTATCAATTGATGTCTATTGCATCCAACTATTTTCAAACGAAGCTGCAGATACTCACGTGTATGAAAATATATCACAAGACACATACGAGTAAGCACGTTAAACAGCATTATCCGACCTAATGCAGGCGAAAAGATGGGCAAATTAAGTGAGAACCGCGTGAGAGTAAACAATGAACATCTTCGCACATGAAAGAGACTGAAACTCACACGCTTAGTCTCTCCAGCTG
The DNA here is from genome assembly GCA_038088735.1 of Panulirus argus. Lineage (NCBI taxonomy): Eukaryota > Metazoa > Arthropoda > Malacostraca > Decapoda > Palinuridae > Panulirus > Panulirus argus. Next base: position 7,090 of record JAYMFT010001811.1, on the reverse strand, counting down.
AATACGGCAATGAGTTCAGCATCCACACGTACAGAACATGCACTGAGCTCGGTCTGAATTAAAAAAAGAAAATAAGACCTGGTCCCTGTATGCATTATATGAGTGTCTATTGTTGCGCACCATCTGTACAAATCAGGTGATATGTATTTCTTAGAAAACTGTAAGTGATGAGAAATTATGGGTCATTTAAGAGTCTGTACAGTCAAAATGGTATAAATCTGTATTGTACCGTGAAACATCATTTTTGTAGCACAGTCAGTGTTATTCTTTTTTCTTCGTAATTCTGCGAAATCATTTGGTGCGACCCTTTGGTTTGCCAGTATTATCTCATTTATGCTGTACGCGTTCATGTTTTGCTCCTCCGTCTTGTCTCATCCTAATCATTCCTGTCCCTCTTTTACATATGGAACACTCCTGGCTTACCAGTCCCCCATATCTCTACCTGATTTTATCTCTTCAGTCCCCTTTCTGTTAATATCTACTGAAGTATTCTTTACCTCGCTTTGCGTCCCATATTCTCTGTTCCCTACTACTGACCTCGAAGCTCCAGTGTGAATTTCACAGAATCTCTGGAAATTCACCTCCCACAGCCTCTCAGTAGTTGCTCAATTATGTAAGGTTCTCTTCCCAATACTTAAGAAAGTTTTTTTCTGACTTTCCTTGGGTTAATTACCATCTCATATGTGATGATGCCTCAGTCTCCGCCAAACACACAGCTATGGTTATTCTTGCAGGAATGAAAGAATTTATTCCATTTTCCTACAAGACGACCTCTCCTTCAAGTAAAGGAACATCCGTTACTGCTCTGAGGCCATTCAGGCAAGGGATCTGGCATATCGGGCCTGGAAAAGCTCTCCATCCGCTGGTTCCAATTCAACATTTATCAATGCCTATAATCATTGTAAATACGTTTTCCGTGAGGCGAAGCGTTCTTTTATTCAAAGGAAGTGCGATAACCTTTCCTTGTCATCCACTGATAGGTCTCTCTGGTCTTTGGCTAAGGGCATCGCTAGCAACTTCTGTCGCTCTACCTTTCCTTCACTTTCTCGTTCTGACGGTACTGTAGCTGTCTCTTCCGTAGACAAAACAACTCTATTTGGGTCCCGTTTCTGCTCTAACTCTACCTTGGATGACTCTAACATTCCTTCACTCCCTGATGCTCCTCTTACTAATCTTATGCCCCTCCCCATAATCTTTTCGGATTGTCCGAAAAGCACTTTTCTCTCTGGACACAAGCAAGGTTTATGGTCCTAATGGGATGCATCCCGGTGTACTGAAAAAGTGATCCTCTGAAGTTGCACCTGTGCTTACTCGTCTTTTTCATTTCTGTTGAAAAAGCAGAACTTTACCTTCTTCTTGCATTGGTACACCTCATCCCTAAGAAAAGTGGCCTTTCTAGCCCCTCTAACTATCGTCCTGTTGCTTTGACATCTACCATTTCCAAAGTCTTTGTGTCCCTCCTTTACTCCTATATCCTTAAACACCTCGAAAATTACAGTCTTCTCTCTGATCACCAGTATGGCTTCCGTAAGGCGAGATCCACTGGTGATATTTCTTCCTATCTTACTAATGTCAGGTCATCATCCCTGAAAGTTTTAGGGAGTCATATGTAGTTGCCCTTTACGTGTGCAAAGTTTTTGACAGGGTTTGGCATCGGGGTCTCATCTCTAAGCTCCCATCTTTGGCTTCCCTCCCTCACTTTGCTTCCTCATATCCAACTTCCCCTCTGGCCTATCTATCTCAGCCCCCCCCCCCGTCCACCACCACCTCCGACCCCTTTCTCCATCAACAGTGGTGTCCCTCAAGGTTCTGTACGTCGCCTACACATTTTCTCCTTTTATCAACGATTTCCACGCTTTCACAAATACCCAAAGGCTCTCATACTATGATGACTCAACTTTGCATTCCTCCACATCCTTCAATTTTGCTCCTTCTTCTCTCAGTCGATGTGCATCTCGTCTCGACACCACATCCTCAATAAACTCAGACTTGGACAAGATATCTCAGAGGGGTAGACGAAATCTGGTTAAGTTTGATGGCTCTAAGACCCTAACTAAAATTCCTCACAACTCTCCTCTCTCCTCTGACGGTTCAGTAACTCCACTTCTTGACTCATTGAACATATTTGGTATTACTGTAACATCCACTGTTTCTCGAAAACTGGTAGTCCTGTTTAGATGTCAAACGTTTTCACTTCTGAACAATTACTCCGCTTATACAAAGGATTGATCCGTCCTGGTATGGAGTACTGCTTTCACACTTGGGGTGGTTCTAGCTCTGCATCCTTACTTAACAGAGTTGAGTCGAAAGCGGTCCGAATTTTAAACTGTCCAAGGCTAACTTCCAAACTTGACCCCCTTGCCTTATGCTGCAGTGTAGGTTCACTTTCCCTCTTCTATAAGTATTACTTTGGTTTTCTCTCCCGAGAGCTGGCTGCTAGTATGCCCACACCACTTGCTAGACCTCGCAATACTCGGCAAGCTGCTGCGTCACATAACTATTGTGTGGCTGTTGGCAACTCAAGGTGAAGCCGTTTTGATAATTGGAACTCTCTACCCTCTCATGTCATTCCCTGGCCTATTTTTAAAAGACTGGTTTTTCATTTCCTTCAAATTTCATAAATGCTTTCCCTTGTCTCCTCTTTTTCCCTTTCGTAATCCTTTTTTGTATTTCAATTGAGTCCCGACTTTTTTATTGACTATTTCTCATACCTCAGGAAGGAATCTCCTCTTTCGTTAAGCTTTGAATCCCATCTCGAGTTCCTGATTTCATTTCTAACAGGTGAAGATCAGCAGATGATATTTTCAAATTCCAAGCTTCAAATCGTAAAGTCCAGAGTCAGAAAAGGAATGGTTAAGAAAGACTTTATCACTCGAGCACAATCACTACCATGGTGTACATGAACGTGAACTGCGGAACGTACGTAATAAAGATGAGTCTAGATTAAGTTGTGCGAAAAGTGTGAAACTTATTTCAGGAGTGGATCCTCGTACTCACTGGCTTAGTGTCCAAGCCAATATCAGAAACTAGCGTCATACGCTCTATTTTTGTCAAAAAATTCTTACTTATTTCGTAAGGTAAGTGCTCGACAATCAATGGTCAGTTTTTCTCTATTCATTATGTGGAAGGATCGAATAGAAATCCTTTTCAAAACCAGGCCTTCATTGAAAAAGAATCAGAAGCAAGAGAAAAAGAACGATCATTTTATAATAAGAGGGAGAGCCTGCCTTTGAGTAAAGGGGACGTCGCACTAGTAAAGAAACACACGAGACGGCAAAGAATTCCACAGGTACAGAATGTCGTCACCTTCTGCGTGGTTTAGGTAATGCCGGAGACACAAGCAGCCACCTCTCAGGAGCAGAAACGGAAGTAACATCTACAGAAAAAGGTAAGAGGGCGGCGTAGGGAAAACGGATCAAGATTTGAGGTCGAGTCGGATTGCTTTAGAATCTACTTGTATGTAGGAGTAACTGCTGAAGAGAGAAAATTCTTTGGTATTTGAACAAGACCTCTGATTCGTTAACCGTAGGCTTAACTATTTGTGTAATATGGGGTGTTTAAGGTAGACTAGATATTCTGGTGATACCAAATTTGTTTATTGTGTTTTATGGTGGAATTATGACAGGAATTATGAGAGTTTTAGAGAAAGGAAAGAATATGAGGTCTTAAGGGAGTCTAGCACTAAGTTACGTCTGCCCCATTGGGATCACCCATTGAAAATTGAGTTTACAGAAGTAGACATGACAGTAAGAGATGTAGATCGAGTAAAAGAAGATGGAGTGTATTGAAAGAAACTAAGGAAGGCAGAGCCGAGTCACTATCATATGAGTAAATTAGGTCGTTTACCGAAGAATGGAGATTGTTGATAAATAAGAAAATAAAGGAAAAGCGTTGGAAACAGGTCGGTACAGTAAGTGACATCCCTATTGACGGAGAAAAAACAGATGGGCTGATCCACAAACAATTACGTAAATGAACCGAACAAAGAGCCAACTGGATATAAGAATAAAATCCGGCCTCTAAGCCTTACCCTATCAAGCTTTCAAGGTATTGGGAGTTACAACGTGGTATCTCCCAACCCTTCCGAGAGAGAACTATGAAACATTAGCACAACAGGAAAGAATCTCCATTTGAAAACAGTTCTGATGTCAAGAAGCTTCAGACAATGCGAGATTCAGATACTCTAAGAGAAAGAAAAAGTCAAAACTCTACCAGGGTATGCCTGCAAAAACGAAAAGTCTGGATCTTCAGGCAAAAACGGTACAGACTAGCAAGCACAGTCGCGAGATCTGAGGTAAAAAATTTCATAACTGCACTCCGTTCCTCCCCTCACTGCAGCATAGTCAGGGGCTTGTATTCACCAGAGTGCCCACACTCTGCTCCTCCCCCTCAATCCAGCACATCGAGGAGGATGCCTCTCAGACAGCACTCACACCCATTGCCTTCTTTCAATCCTTGACGGATGCTTATCAGTTAATGATATTGTTGATATTTCACATAAAGGAGAGAGACAGATATGTTTTCCTCAAAATCAGGCACCACAAACTAACGCAACGTTTACACATCTTAATAGCAGTACAACAACCCAGTATCATTCTATTAAACTAAATTATCATGTAAAATTGGCGTTATCTTAAATCTCTGAGAAAACTTACTGAAAACAACTTTGGATGAGAAAACAATAGTCACGCCCTCCTGCCTCCTCATCACCCTACCGGAGGGAGGAAGGGGAATGTCGCCAGCAACACTGCCCCCAGCGTCGTCTCCCAGACGATCTCGACATTACATGGGTTATGGGGAAGCTGTGCAGAGTTTAAAAGGGCAGAGGCTAATTACGCGTTAGGATTAGTTTTCCCATCTGGATGACAGTTAATTAAGATATGTCGAGCGCCTTTATAAACACCAAGGGTTAATTAAATATCATGGTGATGAAGTGTCACAAAATTCCTCATAAGTTTCTCACATTACGTGTATCGTTGACTCCTCGTTATAAACAAAGTAGTGAGCACTTTAATGGCGTCCCATCACTATCTCTTTATTTTCAGTGTCAGTCACATGTACGGAAATCAGTTCAAAAGTTTTGACAAGAATAGCGCAGTCAACCATCTAGGTTGCAAGCGGATGATATATCAAGATATACCAGGTGTGTGAGGCAAGTCACCGGACAACGCATTATTTTGTATTGCGTAGAGTTTTTCGTTCTGTAGAGTTATAAGAAGGCAGACTTTAGGAAACTGAAGAACGTTAGTGTATAATGGTAAAAGTGTATTGTGATGATGAAAAGGGACGTCTTGTATAGAACGGGTTTGCAGAAGTAAACATTAGCGAAATAAATGATAGTGTGCATGGAAAAAAAAAAAAAAGAATCCCGGTGCACTGTTATGGCGAATGTTGCACCACGAGAGGATGATATAAAGAAAATTATTACCTCAGATGTAGAGTCAGTAATGAGAAATCGGCAAAAAGAACAGTAATCATAATACCAAAAAGTGACATTTTACAGACAACGGAAGCTCCCATTCTTTGATAAAGAATGACTCATGATATAACACGTAACAACCATAACAACCAAATATATGCATATGAAGAGTGGTAAAGCATCTGGAGTGGATGCGACTGCAGTTGAAGTTTTCAAGAATAGACGTGACTGTACTGATGATTAGTTAGGATTTTCAATGTAAGTATGTCTCAACGTGAGGTTCACTTCTGATATCAACAATGCCCGTATCGTGCCATTGTATAAAGGTTTAAGGGGAATAAAAGTGATCGTTCTACTTGCAGATGTAAAATTTGTTAAGTTTACCTGATGGTGGCTTCCACAGAGTTTAAGTCTGTGGAAGGACAATGCTGTTTTTTAGTGGTAGATGATGTGTGGATCAGGCGTTTCCTTTAAGGAATTCATATGAAAAGTACTTTTAGAAACAAGAGGATCTGTGTGTGGCATTTATGGATCTGGAGAAAGAAGATAATAGGGTTGATAAGATGCTTTCTGGAAGGTGTTACGAATAAAGGTTTGGAAAGAAAGCCACAAAAAACAGCAAGGAGTTTTCATCAGGAAAGTAAGGTATGTTTGCCAATAGGAAGAAAAGAGTATGTAGGTGGAGGTCTGCGATTAGGTTGTGTGATGACACCATGGCTGTTTGACCTGTTTATGGATTGAGCGGGAAGTATATACGAGGGTATTTAGGAAAGGGGCGGGTCTACAGTATGTAGGTGGTGGGGCGATCTTAGAGATAAGTCAGTTGCCATTTGTTGTTGACACGGCGCTGATGGAAAATTCGAGTGAAAACTACAGGGGCTGCTTCCTGAGTTTGAGAGAGTGTGTGAAAGGAGTAAGTTGCGATTTAGTATGAATAAAGATGTGGTTATTCAGATTAGCACTGCATAGAGACAGACTAGCAGGAGTGTGAGTTCCACTGGAGGTAAACTGAAGAGATTTGAATGTTTTAGATATCTGGAAATGGACATGGGAGCAAACAGAGCCATGTGAGAGGAAGAAAGCCGTAAGATAGGTGAGAGGGCTAAGTACCTGGGCGCACTGTGGAGTTTGTGTGGACAAAGAAGGGCGTGTTTAATGGTACAGTAGTCTCGACGGTGTTACGTTATATGGATGCGAGGCGTGGTCCCTTGATCAAAAAGTACGGTGTAAGGCGGATTTGCCGGAAATTAAATATTTGAAGATAATAAGTGATGTGAAGGGGGTTGATCGAAAATAGGAAATAATAGGGTAAGAGAAGTGTGTAGTATTAAGAAAAATGTGTATGACAGAGCTAAAGAGGGTGTGTTAATATGGTTTTGAGGTATGGAGAGGATAGGTGAAGACTGGTTAAGTGAGAAGCTATACATGTCGGAAGTGTAGGGAACACAGAGATGGGGGAAACCGAAGTGATAGAAGGATGGTGTGAAGGATGCTTAAAGCGACGTGGTACACAAAGGGTGACGTAAAGTCAGTGGTATGAACCAGGGTATTTATATCGGTCAGAGGGAACCAAGGAAAAGTCTGTGGAGGATAGTGGATGTGAGCAAGTAAGGCCACTGTTCACCCGCTGTTGGCGCTGCCACTCTACGCGCAAAAGGTAAACAAGCTTAC
>JAYMFT010001800.1:0-17356 GCA_038088735.1 Panulirus argus | reverse complement strand
ACATATAGCACATAAATGTACAGAATACACAAAGCGGGCACCAGCCCGCAGGTGGGGAGTAGTGGTGTCCCGGTGGTCTTAACATATATAAAACGCAAGTACTTTTAGCTGTTCGATTATAGATTTCATATGTAAATACAATTCTACCCCTTGCGTTCACCTCCTTCGGTGCTTCCATGAAAGTAGTAAAGATAATGAATTATTTATAGTTATGGAAGAAGGAACTAGTTATCGCAACGTTGCCCCGACCTTGAATGACATAGATGAGTGCATGCTTTTGACGTGCGTTCAAGCACAAATGCCCGAAGATAACGAAGTTTACAAGCTTCGTTATCTGAGGACATGTGACCCCATTACGATTGGACCCCTAAAAAGAAAAATAAAAATGTTTTTGAGATAATTCACTTTGGGTCGTGGTTAGCTACAAGTATAAACTCATCCATGTTCAATGGAGAAAGGAACTCGTGTGTCAGCGTTCAGTTTATTTTTGTGTGTGTGTGTTTCAATTTGCGAATGTGTGTGTGTGTGTATTGTGTGTTGCGGTCCGTCGATATGACAGAAACTTGTGTTGTGTGTTGGTAATCTAAATCCCGATACTGTAATTATTAGGTGCGGTTGTATTCGCGATGATTCTAAGTGAGCTATCGGCATGAACAGACGACTCAGCCGTTCATAGGAAAAAAAAAAATTAGTTTTTATCATTTCAGGGTTTCGAGAATTATAATAAAGGAGGGGAGGGTTTCCACTAACACCCCCCCCCCCCGCTCCAAGTTCCGCCCCATACGATACAAGAAAAGATATGTGGGTAGTATCTCTCTCTCTCTCTCTCTCTCTCTCTCTCTCTAGAGATAAAACATTAATCATACTATGACAGACCACTAATTTGCATACGCTGAGTGCGATATACACATTCATACATCGTGGTTTTCTTCCTTGGACGAGAGCACGGGATGCCGCCGCCGCCCGGCGGGTAAGTTGAGCCAATTTCAGAACCACATTCTCTAAACCACCTCGCCAGTCCGGTCACGCCGGCGATAAGAGGTATCAAACCAGTCATAAAGTATGGATGACGCACCTTATCTCCTTTGTCATCGTTCCCACACAGCAGGAGGGACACTGTGAAACAAGCAGCCAGCCATCGCCATCATCGTGAGCGAGCGTTTCTCTTTATCGGCAACCACGGTTCCCGGAGATTAACGCGCGTGTGTGCAACTTTCAGCATCGTTCATGATGATAATGAGTCATTTACGTTGCTAGCAGATTGCCTTCACAGCCAACGCCAGTCGGTCCTCTCCCCAGCACGAGAGCAATATCGGGGTTCATACGCGAACGGTAACGTTAGACTACTGAGCACGACAGTACGTAAAGACCCCCTTGAATATGACGGTCTAAGCCGAGGAGTCGTATCGATGTGACTGCGAGTCGTACTACCGTCGTGGTCGAGGGTCGTGCTACTACCGTCGTGGTCGAGGGTCGTACTACCGCCGTGGTCGAGGGTCGTACTATCGTCGTGGTCGAGGGTCGTACTATCGTCGTGGTCGAGGGTCGTACTATCGTCGTGGTCGAGGGTCGTACTACCGTCGTGCTCGAGGGTCGTACCAAAGCCTATATCGTGTGTTTCCGTCGTGTTAACTCGTATCAAAATTCCCAAGAAGAGGAAAAAAAAATGAGAATGTGATTGAAAGGTCTAATCACCCATCAGCTTTGATAATTTAGAAATAATTCTACAGGAAAGTTTGGAAGAAATTAAATCGATCACCTTTTAAAGAGTTTTCCGAATTCGCTAACCAAAGTGTAGCTTTCCCTAGAACACCTTAACGAGTTTTTTTTTTCCTTTTTCTTTCATTTTTACACTGTAAAAACATCATTCCCTTCCGATGTGTTATTTAAAACACTGACAACTCGACGGTTTGGGATTTCACAGATACCTGCTTCCCACGGCCTGTTCTCGGAAATCCTGAAATAAAATTGTTTTCTCTTTCAGTTCATGTTTTTAAACGCCGTGTCTACACAGAAAATGGGACAGCGCCGTTTTCAGTGAGGGAGAGAAATTGAGCAGATATACAGCTGAAGTTCAATTTACCGGATAAATAATAGAACTGCTTGTATTGCTATTGATAATAAGCTAACATGAAGATATTTCTTCCCTAATTACATCATTGTGATTGCCTTTCTTTAACTCTTGTTATAGACTAGAACGATTTGGAGTTTTGAGAGTAAACAAATCGATTTACAAAGTCGAAAAAAATATATTAGCAGACCAGAGAATAACTTTGGAAGCCCTCAAATATCGTTTCAAATATTTCATCATCATCTTGACCTAATAAATTGTTACAAAAGGTATTACCAATTACAAAATGTCGCGTGATTTGAAGTAACTGGTTTCTGGAATCATTTACGCCTTAGTAAAATTTACGCGAGACTTTAAATTCCTTAAAAAAAAGTTTTTTGTGCATTTCTAAGACATATTCAAATAAAATTTACCCTAATAAGCTTCACTGCTCATGAATCTAGAATACTGGAGCTGACAGGAGCACTGCCAAGTGAAATAATCCGAAATTAATATCAATTTATAAGTAAGTAATCCCTGTACATAAAATTTAAGGATTACTATTATATCAAGTACAGGATACGTGTTTGTGCCTAATAATAATTTACATGCTAGGCCTATTAATCTCCCAGAGGATCGCCGAACAAAAAATCCAACCTAGTTGAGAATTGGAGGCAAATCCAACATAAGGGGGGGGGGGGGGGTAAATCTAATATAGAAGGGAGGGGTAAATCCAACTAAGGAGAGAGGGGGTAAATTCAACATAGGAGGCGACGGGGGTAAATCATCGTTCTTCCACGTGTGACGTGTACAGTGACGTGAGATAGTGAGGCAATGAGTGAGTGAAGTGTGTTATCACGTAGGTGTGAGGAGGGGTGTGTTAGCACGTGGGTGAGAAAGGCGTTTTAGCACGTACGTGAGAGGGAAGTTTTAGCACGTACATGAGAGGGGTGTCTTAGTACGTAGATAAGTGTGTTATCACGTAGGTGAGAGGGTCTTTTACCACGTAGATGATAGGATGGTGTTAGCACGCGGGCGAGCAAGAGGGGCGTGTTAGCTAGCATATGGATGGAGAAGGGAGTCACCACGTGGATGGGACTAGTGTTACCACGTGCCAGGCCCTGCTGGCGTCTCCAGCACGTGCTCTGAAAACCACCCCGTATCTTTTAGCGTCCACCTGACACAAGTCTGGTCACTGTACGACTCGTTACCATTTGACGATCTATCGACTATCTATCGTCACGTCTACCTCTCTACAGCCGCGAAGCGACCCAGCCGTTCTAAACAGACCTTTCAAAATTCAAATAATATCGCCATGTTTTCAATTCTCATGTACCCAGAGTCGGCGAGAGGCGAACCTCATGCATTTAAACGATCCATGCATACGAGATTACAACAACGGGATGAAATTCGAATACTATACTGAATATGTTGACGGATGATATTAAAAGAAATAAGGAGACTGCATCCATCTACAAGGGGACTTGGACAAATCTCCAAAGCTCGTCTGGGCGAAACGCTTGTAATAACTCGTGATGAGAAGTGGAAAATATTGCTTGGAAGCAACAAAACACGGTCAAATGTGTGTGTGTGTGTGTGTGTGTGTGTTCAGAATAAATTGTTTTACCCACAAAATTGAACCACATTTTCGGCCATTTTTACATCAAGAATGCATTGTTTCAAGGTGAAACTTTGAGAGATAATTTCAGATCCATCTTCGCTTCGATTCTTGTAGGTATTGAACTCTCTTTTCTATAAAGGGAAGCGAACGTGCCAAATCCCTTGTGGTAATGACTGGAGATGGGACAAGCCCGAAGACAATGGAAGGACCAGAACACAGCATCAGGGGGTCGATCCCGCGTCCTCGAGTTGTTGGCCCAGCGGTGTGTGGCCAAGATCAGAGTCTCTCTCCGTACGTGCGTTGTCCGTGATCCAGGGGCCACGGGCGTACGTGCCGGTCCTTGATCCGGGGGTATATGGAGAACGAGAAAAGGGGAGTGTGTGTGTGGGAGGGAGTGTTGGAGAGAGAATAGGGGGGTTAGGAAAGGAGGGAGTGTTGGAGTGTGTGTGTGTGTGTTTGGGAGGGAAGGAGTGTTGGGAGTGTTGGGGAGGGGGGGGGGGGGGGGAGGGAGGGAGTGTGTGTGGGAGGGAGTGTTGGAGAGAGAGTAGGGGGTTTAAGAAAGGAGGGAGTGTTGGAGTGTGTGTGTGTGTTTGGAGGGAAGGAGTGTTGGGGAAAGGATAGGGGAAGGGATGGAGGGAGTGTGTGTGTGGAAGGGAGTGTTGGAGAGAGAATAGGGGGGTTAGGAAAGGAGGGAGTGTTGGGAGAGGATAGGGGGAGGGATGGAGGGAGTGTATGTGGGAGGGAGTGTTGGAGAGAGAATAGGGGGTTAGGGAAAGGAGGGAGTGTTGGAGTGTGTATGTGTGTGTTTGGGAGGGAAGGAGTGTTGGGGAGTGTCCGTGAGAAGAAATTACTCTTATTTCAATGTCTATCTGTCAATTTCAAATTCATAAGCGGAAGGTCTACCTTAGCTACCTATTTCTGACGCCTATTTCGAAGGCACACCCACCCACACACACACACACACACACACACGTACCGTCTCTCCCAACATCAATTAGTGGCTCAAAAGGCCATGTGACCGGAGTCTCTTTCGAGTAGTACCTCGGATAACCACTCCTCTGGCGAGGGTGTCACCCTCTGGGATAGAGAGACGGGACGTCTGAGGGGCCCCGATCCTCGTCTCGTCCTTGAAGCGACCGGCTCGCTCTCTCAAAGGCTCAGACGCCTCGCTTGACACTGGAGGAGAGGAGGGTGGGTGGGTGGGGGTGTGGTTGGGGACTCTAGGAATGACCTGGTGGGCGTGGGTGTCTGGGAGAGAGAGAGAGAGAGAGAGAGAGAGAGAGAGAGAGAGTTGGCTTAGGTGACGGTGTGTGTGTGTGTGTGTGTGTGTGTGTGTGTGTGTGTGTGTGTGTGTGTGAGTGTGTGATTACATATTTGACTGTACGGTGAGGGGTACTGATTACATTTAACGTCAGTGATTTAAATTTAAGTACTGATTACATTTAACGTCAAAGTGATTTAAATTTAATCTTAAAGGTTGTGATCAGGTTCACCCTCTACCCCTTCTTCTTCCATGGTGGGTTAACTCTATCTAGCACCATCTTTGTTGCTGTCCTATGAAACTTATTTAATAGTTCTTTGTGATTTTTTTTTGTAAGTACAGTACTGACCAAACTTGAGAAGCATATTCTAGTTCTGGCCAAATGTACGTACAATGTGAAGAGTCTGCTGAATATTTTCCTTTTTTTTATACCCATATACTTGAATGTTATACTATTTACCCATGTGACACTGTGTGTCCTTTCCTATTAAGATGGTACTTTGGCCATGGGTTAAAGGTCAACTTATTGATTAAATTCACAATGATCCCTTTTTGTCACTGTATTCTACAGTCACTACTTTGCATTTATATATCCCCGGGTTCAATCTCGTCATTTACTTCCAAAGTGTCTTTCTCTACATCCCCTTGTAAGCTGGGGCAGTCCTCCTCCCCTTCTAACAATTCCCGTGACTTTGGTATTATCCACAAATCACCTACACACGTTGAGGATTATATGGCCACAGAACACAGCACTACGTCGTGTCTTTAAAAGCAAGCCACACTGTGGCAGACCATAACGCGTCATTTTCGCTAAGTGACATGAACATACAATCTAGATAATCGACTGGAAGCCAGATATTCTATCATCTCTCGTGTGACTGAATAACATTCGGTATCTGTAAAATATCCACACCCACTGCTTGCTACGTTGCACACACACACACACACACACACACATAACACACACACACACACACACACATACACGTGCACTCACACACACAAAAGAGGCAGTGAGGAGCGAACAACAATAATCACATCCACCTTTTGAAAGAGGTCATTACCCTCTCGTCCCTGCAAAGCCCAGACACAGGTCAGTGACACACAACATTTATATTTCCACCTTTCCCCCTTGGTATAAAAGGTATACTCGTGTCCGAGGAAATCTACAGTTTCATACACCTATCTATCTATCTATCTATCTATATATCTATTTATCTCTATCTATAATATCTATATCTATATATCTATATATATATGAGTGTGTATATGCCAATGTTTATAAATTTGCTCACTTTTGTTCCGTTCACTTTTCTAGAAGCAAGCAATTAACTTAATCAAAACAATTCCTCCGATAAATAACGTACAATAGTTTAACATTTCGTTCGACAGGCACTGCCTTTCACATTTCACTTGATTTACAGCTGCGAGAACGAATAGCCTAGCTAACTCAAAGGACAAAAAGGAATCCATGAGACCCAATTAGGTATTCAGACAGGTATTATCATGGTTGTAAATGTCCTTTCCTATTACACAATTTAGGAATGCTGATGCATATCAATACGTTACGTAATAATATGGATTTAGACAAATGGCGTGAATATTACACTACAAATAAGAATTAAGGTAAAAATGTGACCTATAAACAACACGCATCATAGAATGATCTAATAACGAAATACTTAGGACGCAAATGTCGAAGGCAATCGGCAAATAATTATACCTGGTGCAAGCAAATTTTCTGAAGTTTTCCTCACAACCAAAACACATTTTTAGAGCACAGAGCTAACTAGGATATATGCTGGATCTAAAAAAAAAAAAAGTTTCCTCTGGAAAATTGAATTAATAACGACTGTAACCCTTACTGACGTCTTACTTAATGTACTCTAAAAGGTATAAAAAGCATATCTGTAAGATACATTCTAATTATCACGAAAATTCTCTGATAAATAACTTTACTCAGTTCTATATGATTTCGAGATAAGTGAGATTTTCTAAACATATTGAAATATCACTTGGAGACATTATGAAATTAAGGTGATTTACCCTTCCTCCTAGTATAATGTCATATATATATATATATATATATATATATATATATATATATATATATATATATATATATATATATTACAACCAATTCATACATACCTATTACATATATATAATTCAATATACCTCAATAAAGTACGCGTACCTACAGTATCTTTAAACATCACTGACAAAGATTTATTTAGAGAAATAACGTTTTTGCAAAAGTATGCAATGAAATCCTGACTGCAAATAGTGCTTCCATTTGTACCCAATAACTCTCACGACACAAGCAATCTAGCTCAGCAGGTGCTGGACTGGAAATGGTGACACTAAGCCTTACTGCATTTATATGCAGAAGCTTATATTGAATGGTATATTAATCCAGGCAGAAGCCATCCTTCCTCTCCCCGATACAGTTTAATCCTGGGTACGAATCTGAGATTATCATTTCTTTAATCGCCGAGACCTGACGTTTATTAATTCATTCAATAAATGTCGGGAGACTATATTAATGTCTATAAACTGCGAACCAGTGGGTATTCCACCAGACCTCTGCCAGCTGGCCTTAATCCACCGAGCAAGATCGACCTCTGCATGAGAGCATTCGACCTGACACACATCATTAATACGTCCAAAAATAAATAAAAAATTTTCAACCCCCAAAAAATTTACACGAGAGGCATCACTCGAAACCACATCCTACTGTAATCTACCACGAATAACCTACCACAGTGTAGTCTACCACATCCTGCGAATCGTCCAAAAAAGCACATATAAAACGCCACATGCTTAAATTGCTCTTAAAAGAATGGCACTTAACTTAAGGGCCAGCTCCTGGCTGGGAGGTTATTGACACGAGTGACACACAAGCTGCAGGGGAGCCTCCATTAGTCTCGCTTTTCACCCGGGTGGGGGATCCTCTGACGGGGTGCCTGACGCCGGTGAAACTTCCATTGTAAACAGAGGGCAACATCATGCAGCATGGCAACCGGTCTAGGTTGCCTCCTTGCCTTCCGGTGCGGGTTAACTACTTGGATGGTGCGAAATGGTCATCTCGCGTGTTTTATTGTAGTGGTAAGTTGTGGTGGTATTGTACAGGATGGGTACCTAGTGACAGCACTAGAATCCCGATTCCCCTATCAAGTATTGGAGCTGTGAAAAAACTGAACTGGTAAGTTTTATGATTGGTTTATTGTGCTCATTTAGGGCTTATTAGGTTTATTTGACGTGGGATTTGGGTTTGTATTGCTTGGGGTGGGTGGGTGGGGGGGAAGGGAGCTTTATTTCAAGCTTTTGTTACCGTGCAGTTCAAAGTGTTATGCTTTTTTTAAGGTAGTTAATGAATGAATCGTGACAAGGTCGCGTCATCCAGTTAATCTAACCTGTAAAAGGCGAAATGATTTGTTATACCTTTAATGAATATAATATGATTTTCGTCGATATTAGAGTCGCGGGTCAGAGTACTTTATGATAGATGATTTTAACGATCTTTCTTGGAACTCTAGTTTATATCGCCAGGTTAGTCCCTTTTTATATATGTATATTTAAACGCCAAATCTCCCAGTAAGGCAGGACTCTGAAGTTTCGGGGAAAATGTGCCCTTCGTGAAAAACAACGCACTGATAATTTTGCCGACTAGTCGGCACGGATGGTCGAGACTAGTTTCCCGACTTTAATTATCCTTTATCTCTACGTTATTTCTGGGTTTTATTTGTCTTGACATTTTTTTTTTTTCAATGGCACATATCGAGATCCATGCATAATATCAATTCTGACGAGCTAAAGAGATGAATGTTAATTACTCTCTGTCCACTAAGGTCTCGGGAGAACTTCATATCCATTGCCGTTTTGTTGAGACTGAATAGCTAATGAACAATGTTGAACAAATAAAAAGTTTATACACACCGTTGCAAGAGAAGTCGGGAATACTAACCGTTGTACAAGTAAAAGATTACCAAACATGGTACATATAACAGCACAATATTTCCTATAGTTCCCATTTCTTTTCAGTAGCAATTTCTTTGTCGCCCTTTCCTCAAAATCCGACTCGATTTACAAGGGGATTATTACTACAAATGTCCCAAAATTTTACACTAAAATCACCATTGTTGGGCTTAGTATTTTTGGGGGATGTCGTTAAAGGATATTTCGTGAGATGGTTTTATATCTGCTGATTTGGTTAGGATAGGATAATGAGGAGGTAAGCATGGTCAAAATTAGGGCAAATTAGGCTACCTTTTCTAATAATGTAAAAAACATTACACATTTTTCTTCTCTGTTTTCAGCCACTTCGTCTGTTTGTTTTATGTCGGTTTTGGACTCCTCTCGTTTACTGTCCTGTGGACATGAATAATTCTGTTGTCCAGTTCATTTTTTTGCCCACATATAAAACCAAATGGTCCGTTCACCTTTGCCTTGGAGTTGGCTGTGTGTGTGGCCCATCCACCGTTTCTGTCCCGCGCCATTGTATGAGGTTACGTTGTCCACAGTCAACCCAGCCATTCATCCACCGTTTTTTGTTTTAGGATTGATAGATAAAATGAGTGTCTGGCTCTGAGAGTTAATGAGTTGGCCTTCATTAGGGCCTCGGTTGCCCTGTTTCCTCTCAGCTAGCATAAAACGACTAGGGTATGTGCCCTTTTCCCTGTCGCATTAGTGAAGCTGTGAGGTCCGTTCTCTCTCTTTTGGACTGGTTTATGTGACATGTTCCTCCGTGTCAGTAAAACAGTAAAACACACCGGAGTTCGTTTTTTCCTCATATTTGAATAAAACATGATGGAAACTGTTTCCTCAGAGGTAACATTTGCATCGCAATGCGTTTCCGAGTTTGGCAATTTCGTTTGTATTTGGTTATATTTCCCTGTCAATTTAGCTGTCAAATGCGTCATCCGGTGATGTAATTAAATTGGATCCAGGGTATTTGTTGTAAAATGATCTGATAATGGTTTAATTGTGCGGCCACCAATGCCTGTATGAGATGAAGCCCGACATCAATCAGTGCAATTAGTGTAAAAGTTTTCTAATTATGCAGTCTTACGTATTTAAATCAACACTATCTTACAGTAACGACTGAGGATTTACGGGGGCCATTTACCAACAAAATGGCCGTCTGAAAGCTGAAAGGCACAGTCTAGAGGTCACGGGGTGCAGTGGCGACATGGTGGCCCAGAATGTGTGGGGCCAGTTTCCTGCGGCATTTGTCTTTCCTTAGCTCATATGTTGTGTGCTATAGGTAATTCTACATAACCTGAGAGAGGTGCAGTGATATTAATGGTGTTGGTGGCTGTGCAAGGTGGATTTTCAAACATTTTGTTTTCTCACTTTAACAATAAAAACGTATTCGAGGATGTCCAAGTTTTCTTTCATTTATCTGTGATGTCCCAATACGCGGAAGTTTAAACTGTTAGAATTGATATTGATAATATGTGTTAGCCTTCTGGCAACCTGTCCTCTATACTCTGTAAAAGAATAATGAATAAAACTCAGACTGCAGTTTATAAATTGAACGCAACCCACTTCTCCATCTTCCTCCAATAACTCTCTCTTTTAACTACCATTGCATGTATCAAACTGCTTTGTTTTATTATTGTCATTTTGACGTGTATTGAAACTTGGGGTCATAGGATAATTCAAGGGCTTCTTTAGCTGACAAGGTGTTATTAGTTATCAAAGGAACAAAGAAGGTTAGGTTAAAATGTTTTTAGAACTTTTCCTGATAAACGTATATAATGTCTCCATATATTGTCTCCTTACTTTATAAACTGTGTTTAAAACAATATAATGTATCAAAAGGCTTTCATGATACAAGTTATAATTTGTAAATCATTAATTAAACTTATAATGGCTTATAGAGTGAAATAGTACTACACCAAGACAAGGAAACATTATACTTTGAAATAATGGCTTATAAAGTGAAACAGTACTACACCAAGACAAGGAAACATTATACTTTGAAGTGTTTTATTAAATATGAGAACATTAAATGAAGCTTATATACTTTAGAATACATCTAAGATTTTAAATTAAACTGCCACATTACTGAACAGCTTTTGAAAAAGCCAGTATAGATCAATCCAATGAAATGGTAGTATATAGTACATATGGATGTATAAATTACATCTTAGTAAGATATGTAGAAAGCCATGCAGTAATCACTTTCCACAGCTAAGCCAATGCATCTTATGATTACTAATAGCCAAATATATTGTAATACGTAAGTTTTATATTGAATATAGGTTAGGATGCACTGTCACCATCTATAGTCATGTGGACTTTTTATTTTATCTTTTGTGGTTATTACATACGTAAACTTTTCGTACATTCATGTTTATTCAAGGTTGAATTACTTTGTATATAAGCTCAGATCTCTTAGATGAATTTCTTAGAAATTAAAGTATAGGCTTGGGTAGTACAACGTTGGCTTTAAGAATACAAGTCAAACTTTTAGAACTTTAAAGTGTGTGATGATTCAATAGGTCCAACTTCAAGATTAGAAATTATATGGAAAAGTGTTGTATTAATAGTGATAAATCAGAATTTCATGAGAGAGGTTAGCCTAGATTTTGGTAAAGATGCAAAGTAGTTCCTATGTTGGCTTTTCATAACTTTAACAATCATGTGGACAAGGGAAAATTGTTATATTTCAACAAGTATATTTAAAATCAGTGAATGTCTATACAGATTTTTTTGTGAGATTAAACTGTTAGGTTATTTTTCCTTATATATATTGCTTGTGTATAGAAATGTCTTAAAAGCACACTCAGCATAAATCCAGAAATGTTTGGAATATAAAGGTTTTTATTATGATAGTACATACTATAGCCATATTAGTAATGTATGCATACATTGATAAAATGCATTTTGTATCTATATAGTTGATACAAGAAAATAACAGAATTCAAGAGAATTAAAGGGAGCTTTCAGTTATATTTATTGCTTTTGGTAATAGGTCTTCCAAAAGTAATTAACAAAAGTGCAAAATCTGGTAGAAACATACAGAAAGGGTCAAGTAGATAATACACCATGAAAAATGCTGTTTTCACTACTATAGATGTCAAGTAATCTTGAATGGTCATTTGTTGAACTACCATTGGTTGATTTTATAATTATATAATCATTAGAATAGCCATAGGTGAATATACAGAATTATGATTTCTAGAAATTTGTTTGTCTGAACTTGCCAGTTTATATTGAGAATGAAAAGAAAATCCCAAGTACAGTGATTTTTAAAGACTAATTAGGTATATTTTCTTAATGGCAAGGAAAAGGACATTTCAGTTTACAATTATGACCAATTAGTTTAAGGATATTACTTCAAATAAGAGATAAACATTTCATGTTCTAAGAATAGTTGATTTCTGTATATAGTATTTAATTTAGTACAGTGGAATTATAGAAAAAAGTGTTACGAAAAGCCTATTACTTCAAAAATGAGAAAACATTTGTAGGAAAATGATTCTGACGAGGTATTTAGAATAGAAATAGCTTGTTACTTTAGAACAAAGCCCATGGTTATACAAGTCATCATCACATTAAAACAAAACAGTGTTTCAGGTTATGAAAACAGCAGTAAATGTATACAAAGGAAATATATTAATTAATTCTGGTTGACATTTGCAACAGACTACCAATGGATAGCATGTGATCTAAATACTGCGTTTATTTGGCTGACCAATTTATTTAGGTGAGTGATTATGCACTACGGTATCTGCATGTCTTCTCAACAATTGTATTTTATGCAGTACAGTTAATTAGCATAAATAGGTCAAAAGTGGCTAAGGTTAAGCAGTGTTGGTGTGTGTGTGTGTTTAAAACTTTTGCAATCTTTTCATAAAGAAGTTCATCCTTGTACGATTAAGCTAAATCACACAAACCTTATTATTATAGTGTATGTGAAAATCCATGAGAATTGAAGCCTTTATTAGGAAAATCTATTTAAGATTTTAGGTTGCACTGACCATGTTGAAATAGCAAAGCTCACATTAGCCACTTCACTTCTGTGTTAAGTGAAGAGGCCTTATAGATAGTTACTTCATATTGAAAGGAAGCAATAGTATAAAGCCATTTGCTACTACTTTGTGATATTGATAGAATTTATGCTCTAATGTAGATTTATTGGTATACTGCATACTCGTATCTTCAAGAGAAAGGCAATATATATGAGCAAATTGCATGCTGTTCTGGGTTTTAGATAAAAGGGTTTTGTTTCAACACTAAGATTAATTATGCAGATGCACTAGTCATACCAGTGAACCTTTCCATATGATAGCAATATTTTGTTATTCTGAAAAGACTTGCAGGCACTGGAGCTTCATCAAGATGCTGGCTGAGTCAAGTTAATGTTTTGACTGGAGTTGAATAGGCTTTTACATGGTGCATTAATTTAATGTTTCTATAGAATGATGTTTGCTCCTTAATAAAAGTGTTTTTCCATATCATATTGCAAACAATAAATCCTTAATCCTGTAAATGCAAACATAAGAACGGAAAAGCTTCTGCATCTGTAATATCGTTTACAACTAGGATGCAAATTCTGATTCTTAGAAATTTGTTTGTCTGAACTTGCCATAACTTTTGATATGTAAACATTCACATAACTTTTGATTTGGACATGTCAGCTTTTATATAATTCAAAATTTGAAATTCGTTATATATGTAATGATATTCATATTTGAGCCTATGAAACATTTCCAAAATGTGTGTGTGTGTGACTATGACTGCATATCTTTCTGTTATTTCTAATTTGTTTTATATTAAGTGTTGTCCAATGCAAGCAGTGTATGAAGGAGGAATTAGCATGTAGTTCATCACTCCTTCCACTAGATAATGTAATACCAATTCAGTTGGAAGAACAGATGCTGTTTTGATATGTAAAAATAAAATGAACAAAAAAAGTGAACTATAGTGAGTAACTTTTAATGATACACTATGCTTATATAAAAACATGATTTATTCTGTCTTTTAAGATTCTTCCATTACTGCTTTAACAGATATTTTGCTTTAATCTAATGTAAGATGACAGCTTTAAAGTTTAGCGTACTGTATATTAATATTCCTGTGTAACCAAATATTTCCAGTATAACTTTAAAAAAGGTAAAACTGCTGTATTCTTTTTCTTTGGTATTACTCATTGTCAAAGACAATATGAGAGTCAAAGAAAATTACATTGTTCTGTGCTGCAAGAAATATTTTAGTAAATAAACGTATAATGAATAAGATTAGGGTACCTTATCTTTGCATAAATGTATAGTTTTATAAATTAGGTTCCTCTGTTTTACAAAACAGACACTGTGAATCTGTTAGTACATATTTATCTTGTCTATCTTGTAGCGAAAATATACTTACAGTAAATAAGGTGCATTGTATATTGTCAAAAGTCTGGACATCAGAAATGAAAAATTTTCCCAAGATTTTATCAAGACATGTTTGGCTAGTCTGGAGAAAAGGCATATGAAGTGATTGGCTGGAACCAGGGCACATGAAGTGGTCAGGATAAACCATGTAAAGGGCTCTGGGGCTTAGTTGTTGATGGCAAATTGTAGTTTCTGTGCATTATACATGACAGCAAGAAAGTGGGAGTAAGGGAATAGTTGTGTTTCTTTGTTCCTGGTACTACCTCACATACACTGGAAACAGCAAACAAGCATAAAGAAAATCAGTTTACAAGTATTGTAACTATGATTATGCCACACGTAGAGCACAAGAGTAGTACTGTATCTGGTATGATAGTGTAGGCCAAACTTATTGATGTGCATAGAGTAAGATTTTTTAATATATGTTGTTAGAATCATATATAAATCATGAATATTTTTTGTAAAGATAAGACTTTTGATGCTATGCCTTGTTTCTGTTATTCCAACTCAGTTTATCATTATTATGATGGTGTTCATGTAACACACATGGAAGATAAGCACTGTATATATTGTACTATGATAGCCATAGAAACACTTGATGCACATCATTACATATTTTCATTATATTTGATAAACACATAAATCTTAAAAAGATAAACAATTAGGAAAGTTCATGCCCCAAGTGCTTCAGATTTTTGATGTACTTATATTCTTAGATAACTCTCTTTCTTTGGCAGTATTGTTTTTAAAACTTTTCTCAATGCACATCCTTTAGTACTGTTGGTATTTATTTTCAGCAGTGCTTGTTTTGTTAGAATAATTACTTATGCAGGTAAAGTATCAGGATATTGAGAATGTCTGTAAATTTATTTATGATACGTGATGAATGTATAGAAATGGATGCATGTCCCAGAAACATTTCATACCACAGAATTTAATTTCAGTGAGAATGTGATATAGAAAACATTAGCTGAATGCATGATTGGCATGAAGTAGCCACCTTGAGAAAAACTCCTCAAAATAAGGTCCTGCAGCTACAAGAAAATTATTTTGCTATGCACTTATGAGATATTTAACATTTTTATCCCTTATTTTGGTGAAAATACTTTTAGCTTTTTCGAAAAATAGAATATACAGTTCTTGCTTGTTTTTCTTCAAAGTGTAATCTATAGAAGCATCATAACTGTTGGAGTATTGGTACAGAAAAGTTTGTTGCAGTGACGTTGGGTCTCTCTTTCATTATTTTATTTGGCATAAACTTGAGAGGGGATTCTACATCACTGCATTCCAGATATCCATTCTAAATGGTTTCTTTTCCCATTTGACAATATGGACAGGTGCAAATCATAATGATATTTTTTACAGTTATACAGCTCCTATCTGAAATTATTTGTGTCATTAGGAAAAAAAACAATTGTTAGTTTTACAGTTTGGAAATTTGATAGGCTTATTTTGATTTTTTTTTAATAGCACAGTACATTGGTCTTTTGAATATTATATAGAGATTCATAGACAAATCACCTTTGCACATGAAGGCATTTAGTTATAATGTATTACTATATTCAATACAGAAGCTCTCAGCATTATGATGTAAAACCTTGATCCATGATAGATTATTGTATTATACCTAAGATCTCCATATTTTATAAGCAAATTATCCTCATGAAGTGCTTTTGACCTCTCAAGATTCATTCTGATTTATACTTCACTAAAGATTATTTTCTTAGATACAAAATTGTTCAGGACTAATGGTCATCTCTGTAGTAATATTAATTTTATTGACCAAAATCTTTATAAGTCAGCAAGCGAGTTATTCGTGAGGCGAAGCATTCCTTTATTCAAAGATAGTGTGATAACCTGTCTTTGTCATCCACGGATAGGTCTTTCTAGTTTTTAGCTAAGAGCATCTCTGATAACTTCTGTCGCTCTACCTTTCCCTCACTTTTCCATCCTGACGGTACTATAGCTGTCTCTCCCATTGACAAAGCAACTCTCTTTGGTTCCTGTTTCTCCTCTAACTCCACCTTAGATGACTCTAACATTCCCTCACCCCCTGATGCTCCTCTTACTAATACTATAACTCTTCCTGTAATCTCTTTTCGGACTGTCCGAAAAGAGCCTTTCTCTTTGGACACAAAGAGTGTGCCTTTGAACTTCCACCTGTGCTTGTTCGTCTATTCCGTTTCTGTTTATAAATCAAACTTTTCCTTCTCCATGGAAACATGATTTCATACATCCCATCACTAAAAAGGGTGACCGTTCTGACGCCTCTAACTATCGTCCTGTTGCTTTGACTTCTACCTTTTCCAAAGTCTTTGAATCCCTCCTCAACTCCCATATCCTTAAACACTCGAAAATTACAGTCTTCTACCTGATCACCAGTATGGCTTCCGTAAGACAAGATCCACTGGTGTTATTCATTCCTATCTTACTAATTTCTTGTCATCATCCCTGAAAGATATTGGGGAGTCATATGTAGTTCCCGTTGACATATCCAAGGCTTTTGACAGGGTGTGGCATCGGGGTCTCATCTCTAAACTCCCCTCTTTTGGTTCCCTTCCTCACTTTGCTCCTTGATATCTAGCTTTCTCTCCAGCCGATCTATCTGGGTGGTTGCTGATGAATCAACTTCCCCTCTTTTCTCCATCAACAGCGGTGTCCCTCAAGGCTCTGTACTGTCACAACACTTTTTCTCCATTTCTTTAACGAGTTCCTCTCTTCCACAAGTAATCCAAGACACTCATACGATGATGACTCAACACTGCACTCGTCCACATCCTTCAATTCTGCTCCCTCTTCTCTCACTCGATCTGCAACTCGCCATGTCACAGCTTCCAAAATAAATCAGACTTGGACAGGATATATTAGTGTGGTACACAAAATAGAGTTAAGTTTAATTCCTCCAAGACCCAATTTCTACCTCTCTCAATCGAAAATGTCCTCACAACTCTCATATCTCCCTTGACGGTTCTGTAATTCCACCTCTTGACTCAATGAACATACTTGATATTACTGTAACATCCAATCTTTCTTGGAAA
>JAYMFT010001789.1:0-17357 GCA_038088735.1 Panulirus argus | reverse complement strand
CTTCTACGACACGCAGGGAATACGGGGGAAGTATTCTTACACCCCTATCCCCAGGGGATATATATATATATATACATATATATATATATATATATATATACATATATATATCATTACCTTGCCTTATGTGACATTTTCTGACCATACCACCTCATCCTGCCTCCAGTGGGTCTTTGACTCTCCTAACACGACCTTTCGTAAATCAGGTGCCCCATGTTTTATCAATCAAGTGGTCTTTCTGTGACCTTTTCTGACCTCTGCCGACCTTCACGTATGTCCGTATTCGTCAGAACGTGTAATGTTCACATGGAAACCAATCTAAACAATTTTGCCACTGCGCGTCCGGGAGTCGAACCCAGGCTACCGGTGGTCCAGTCGTACCCTGTCTGCCTACTGTTCTCGGTGACCTGGGTTCGACACTCGTGCACGCAATGGTATAATTGTTCAGCATTCTCGTATGTTCAGTCTTGATGTTTTTTTTTATTCAGTGGGTTCTGAAGATGTATTTTCCCACTGCAGCAGACTTGAAAGGGCCGTAGATGTAGTGAGAGCGTATGATTATGGCCATAGAATTACCAGGAGGTGTTCAAAGATTTTTCGATTGGTTTGATATAACCTGCCGATGACCGACGGCGCTAACGACCACCTTGGCAGTCAGTAGGCCCATAGGCCTAATTCACTTTAAATGACCTTCTCTGGACTATGTGAGGTCACGTGAAATCATGTCCATGTGCCGGGGACATGGCCCTCACTGACAGGCTAAGCCATCTTGTAACAGCACGTGACTCGGCTCTGGGTTAACCCAGGGATGTCCAGGACATGTCCAGGGACATGGCCCTCACCGTTTTATATGGTCCGTGAGGATCCTGTATACATCTCGTGGCCTAATGGGTTATGGGAGACCCGACCTCACCCAGGCCATAGACACAGCAGATCACATCCCTCGGCACTACAGTGATAAATTCAAATGTCTGCCACATACTGTCACACGAAGTCGGTGGTAACCATTCACCGGTAGTGTGACGAATGCAGGGCCACCATAGTGTGACGAATGCAGAGCCACCATAGTGTGACGAATGCAGAGCCACCATAGTGTGACGAATGCAGAGCCACCATAGTGTGATGAAAGCAGAGCGATACTAACGTACCGAAGGCAGAGAGAGAGATACCCTAGCGTAATGAAGGCAGGGAGAGACCCTGGCGTAATGAAGGCACGGCAGGGAGAGACCCTGGCGTAATGAAGGCAGGGAGAGACCCTGGCGTAATGAAGGCAGGGAAAGACCCTGGCGTAATGAAGGCAGGGCAGGGAGAGACCCTGGCGCAACGAAGGCAGGGCAGGGAGAGACCCTGGCGTAATGAAAGCAGAGAGAGACCCTGGCGTAATGAAGGCAGGGATAGACCCTGGCGTAATGAAGGCAGGGCAGGGAGAGACCCTGGCGCAACGAAAGCAGAGAGAGACCCTGGCGTAATGAAAGCAGAGAGAGACCCTAGGATATAGGGTAAGAGACCCTCGCATAAGAGACCCATAACGTGTCATCATCATCATCATGAACGTATCGCCCCCAGTCATAACTCGTTATCTCTTCCACCCTTATCTCAAGGTCGTGTGCTGAACCCGCCTGATTTATGCTTTATCTCCACTCCCACGCCGATACCACTGAGCCTTATCAGGGGGGAGTGGGGGCTTACACAAGTTTCTTATACATGATTACATTATCTTGGCGGTCAGAGGCGAGATACGCCCGCCCGCGTCGGCTCCCTGTGTGTTAGAACAACCTTGGTTCCTATCCAGTACGCGTCTCTCATACCACAGGGAAGACAGCTTTGATATACACTTGAAAGATAAAGGAATAGAAAATCCCAGTTTTCACAACCTTTTAGGAGGATGTGGGAGTGGAAATGTACTTAAATGTGCTTGATTATGCCCTCATGCGGTTACTTGATTTATCTCCAGCTACAAACGAGGACCTCGTTCACGATGTCGAAGTTGGAGAAAAGTTTGGTGCAAGTGTTCACCGGCGAATTACTTTTGAGTTAACTTTCAACACTGCCTGTAATGACGGTCAACATGAAAGTCGCGAAAATATGCCACATCTTAGACATGTTGACATAAGATTTGAAAGATGTACTACAAGCACTAATTGGAATGAAAGTAAACAAAACGGCAGGCCCGGATAAGTTTTATCCTAGGAAAATGAAAGAGGTGACGAATGAAATAGTTGAACCCTTGACTGCTCGTATCAAAAAGTCTTTTGCTACAGGGAATGGAAGCTTGCTAATGTAACACCCATACTCAAAAAAGGTAATTAATCACTTCCTAGATACTATCGCCCAATTAGCTTAACGTTTGTAGTTGATGAATTTATGGAAGCTATCATTCGGGACAAACTTGTATGGTTTTTGACAAAAGTGATCAACTCTGACAAATCTGTTTGATTATCATATATAATCAACATGTATAATGAAAGTAAAGCAGTTGATGTCACCTACCTAGATTTTTTAAAAGCATTCGATAAGGTTCCATATCAAAGGTTAAGTCACATAGTATAGACTGGGTTGTACTTTGGTGGTAAGGAAAGTGGTTGACTGGCAGTAAACAGAGTTGTAATTAGTGATCAAGTTCCAGAATGGTAAGACGTATTAAGTGGTGTGCCACACGGAACAGTCTTAGGATCGGTTCTCCTTCTCATATGAATTAATGATATTGATAATGGGTTGCCTTGTAAGATACTGATATTCGCGAACGATACTAAGTTGGGAAAAAATTCTACGTCTGGATGTCAGAACGGACATCGACTTGCTGATGGACTGGGTTCATAGGTGGCAAAATCAATCTAACATTGACAGTTACTGTGTTTTACACATCGGCATTGAGAATGAAAATACAAGCAACGGTATGAATTCTGCTGAACTACAAAAGGTAGATAAGGAAAAGGACTTGGATGTGATAATCTCTGGTGACATAAAGCCAAGTAAGCAGTGTACAGAAGCAATAAAAAGGGCGAACAAAATTCTTGGATTTTTAGGTTGGGTTGTGGAATTTAGGGCCAGGGAAATTATCCTCACTCTTTACAAGTCATTGGTGCGTCCCCATCTTGCATACTGTGTTCAGTTTGGGTCACTCTGCTTGAAAAAAGAAATAAGATGGAGAGAATACAGAAGCAAACTACCAAGATGATTCACACATTGAGAAACAAGACCTATGAAAAATAACTAAAGTGCTGAAATCTATTTTACGTAGAAAAGAGAGGGTAAAGAGGTGATCTAATACAGGCATTCCACTTCATAAGGGACTTCGTTAATCTCGATCTGACACGCTCTTTATGGATAGGGTTGTCTGATTACACTCGTAGTAATGGATACAAACTCGTGGGCAAAACGTTTACCTCGACTGAGGCAAAATACTTTTTCTTCAACACATGGAATGATTTACAAATCAGAGAGATTGAGAGGATGGTAAAGTCTAAGAATAGCCCTGGTTAATATTTCGGTTCCTATCCACGACTGACATTATTTGCGTCTCTTTAGTTTCATGAAAAATTTACAGTATTTTTTCTCTGAAATATATATGAATGACACTCTACCCTTACCACAGTGAGTGTCTGATATCCTCCACGGTCACAAACATGCCTCAAGACCCAATGGTCTGTTGCTGTTTGAATTCCTTTTTCATATCTCCGTCGCTAATGATAAAATAGTTTACACATAATGACTTGATTGCTGTCTTGTCCCCATGGAACAGTTCGAGGGGAACTGCTTTCAAGAAGTGACCCATTACGGAAGGGCCGCATCCTGGTCGCATGACATCAACACTTCGAACATTCTCAGAAATCGCTCTTTTAGAAATAGATGTTAATTGCGTATTTGGCTTGATACCTGTGCTGTGTCGTGCATGTACGTCGTTGTTTTCTCTGTCCTCTTATGGCTGTCTGTGTGTGTGAAGCTTCTCCCCTCAATTATTTGTGTTCTATACCTGTCCTGTATTGTACTGGTCTCTTCATCTCTCCCACTCTCTCTCTCTCTCTCTCTCTCTCTCTCTCTCTCTCTCTCTTTTTCTCTCTCTCTTTTAATAGGGTGTTTTAGAGGAGAGGAAGAATAGGTAGAACATGGGAAGGGATATTTTGAAATTGGAGGAAAGACTGGAAGTTTGTACATATGTATGGTGCAAGTGCTTTTGAGTGGTTGCGGGTAATTTTCCAGTCGTAAATGTTTTCGGTACCTTATTTAATATACCCCCAGCAGACTGGGGGTGTGTATATATTTATGATGTACCTGTTGGTTTTTTGAAAAGAGATTCACTAAGCTAATGTAAACGCAGTTCATTGTGTACATCGATGGATGATGGAGCGTCCCTGAGTGCTTTGAGGCTTCCGGGGAAACAAATGTGTTCCATGTTTGTACAGTTGTCGAAAT
The DNA here is from genome assembly GCA_038088735.1 of Panulirus argus. Taxonomy (NCBI): domain Eukaryota; kingdom Metazoa; phylum Arthropoda; class Malacostraca; order Decapoda; family Palinuridae; genus Panulirus; species Panulirus argus. The sequence continues at coordinate 12,944 of JAYMFT010001789.1, read as the reverse complement.
CTCGGATTTGTCTGTAGTCCGCATCATCGTTGTCTTCAAGTCTCTGCCCTACTCTCTGGGCTGCTTCTCTTAGGTATGAACTGACTGGTTTCATCATTAATCGTTCGCTCTGTTCTCCGGCTGTTTTCATTGTAGGGGTATCTTTCATTTGCGACGAATCGTAGAACTTTATCTCTTATCGTCTGTAACTGAGAAAGTTAGGACGGATAGTATGTATCACAGCCATGACGAGGCGTAATATTTAGCTCTCTGGAAGACTGCAGAAACTGTACAGACTGGTCACCACTGCCGCTTTCCCTGGTGCGGATCTCTTGCTGATGTGATCTGTTATTCATGCACTTTGATGCCAGCGTGTGAACCCAGGACACTACAACTCTTCTTGCGTGCTGTCGCGTTATCTTCTATGGTTATATCGTTGGGGTTTATTCTATCTGGTGCCGCTGGAGTAAATTCATTCTGTTTTTTATTATCATTTCCAGTTCTTTTCGAATCTGTTTAGTTCGGTTGCCTCTGACTGTACTAAAACGAGCACCAACTGGTGAGGAAATGTCAGATGTATAAGTTATGAACAGAGATGGTGATAGGACGCTGCCCCTGTGGGACCCCGCTTAGCAGAGGGAATTTCAGTGACATCGTAGAGTTGATGATGATTTCAGCGGTGCGTTGGCTTAGAAAGTTATGGTATGCCTGGGTGTAGTAGTTTATAGTGTAGGCCGCTTGTCCACAATTTTGCCAGTGGCTTTCCTTATATATATTGTATGACTGTACAATGCGGTCCTTGTCCTCTGGAAATGGCGATATTTTCCAGCCGCAGTCGCTGTTACTGAGACGGTGCTTTTGAGCCTCCGGTTATAGAAGTTGTTGCTTTTGAGGTGTCCTCTTAACCTTAGCTTTATAATTCTTGCAGAAAGTTTCAACTGGGACTTCTAGGAGGGATATGGGGCGATCGTTCTTCGGATCTGTTTCTGGCATTCCTGGTTTTAGCATAATTGTTACTCTGGCCTCTCTGAACCTTCAGGGAAGATATACTGTACTTGGCACAGCACAGTAGAAGCTGAAACATCCTGTTATTTGTCTATGTTATTTCTTCCCTGGGTTAGAGTTCCTGGTTTCCTGAACGACTGTCCGAAGTTCCGGCTAGTCAACGGCCACTGAGAGGATGTTGTTAGGGGACAGTCAGGCTGAGTCTGTGGTCTGGTGTGGAATGGCTCTTCCTTCTTGGTTCCGAGTCCACCAGTCTCTTATTTCTTTTTCGTGATCTAGGTCATAATTTCTATTTTCTTCAGGAGTAATTTTGAACACTGATTCCATGTGGTCATGAATTCTGTGGCCATACTTTCATCATCGTCAGTCTTGTTTTTGGTGGCTTTCAGGTACTGGATGTTATCTTTGGGATTCCCTCATGAGTGTTTGACTCTTTGCCAGAACGCTACTGGATCGCTTTATCGCTAGGAATCTGATCGTATTTTCCTATTGTAGGTTATCTTGTTCTCTTGTTTTTCTCTGCTTGAAGTCTTTACGCTGTTGGTGCGGAGCATATTGTCCAGCCATAGGGGTTGGCCTGGGGGCTGGGATATTGGTGGGTCTGTGTTTACTTTCCATTATTTCTTGAGCGGGCCGAGGGTATGATAATGTCTTGCATCTGTTGATGGGGAGTTGCAGCTGATTGCTCTTTTTTTCCGATGATTTCATACCATACCTATCTAGTCACCTCGTCTATAAAAGAAAATGGGGCAAAGAACCAGTACAGCGGGCCTGGTCAAGTTATGAAGGCCAGATTGGGAGAAATTATAACTCGAACCGCTTTGGATTCGACTGTGATAACTCGAACCGCTTTTAGATTCGACTCCGTCCAATAGGTTTCCAAGGCTAGCTATTCAGTAGGTTTCGAAGCCTAGTCCTTGCTCAGTAACTTTCCCGAAGTGTGAGAATCATGCTCCCTATATGATGACGAATCAGTCTTTTTGTGTCATTCGAAGTAACCTTTCCAAAGTGAAGAATCTTCGACGCCAGGGCAGAGCTCCGAGTGTCCAAGAGGATGACTTACCTTTTCGGTCGTGTGGGGATCCAGCGACAGATCACTTGCAACTGTGATGCCAAATATGTTTGCCGTGTTGAGCAGTGGAATTATCGAGGCTTTAAAGGAGATGGGAGAGTTGTCAGGTCTTTAGGGAGGGATACAGGAGGAAGTTTGGGTGTATGGATAACCTTCCCCAGGTTGCGACTGAACCACACTGAAAGATTCTGTCCAAAGTCGAGTCCATACAGGCATTGTGAGACGAGCGAAACGTACATCGAGCAAGAGAAGATTGAGCGGATTTAAAAGAAGTGGAGGAATGCAGTAATGGGTAGCCAGCGTACATGTGCATTTGGTCATCTGAAAGGTAAATAGTTGATGCAAATGCGGGAGAGCGTAGGAGACGGGACAAAGGAATGAGGGACACCGCTGTTGGTAAGATGGACACGTTGATCCATCAACGCTATGGAGACCGACGAGAGAGGTAGCTATACGTAAGAGGACAGAGTGGGGGAGGAAAGCCAAAATATGGAAGACTGGAGACAAAACTCTAAGGTAAGGAGAGGTTAAAAGACTTTGGAAAGAGCTGAAGTGAGAACAACAGAAGGATAATTGGTAGGGTTCGGACGGTCACCTTTCTCTCTGATAGGCTGTCACTTGGTGTGACAAGGATTAAGGAGAAGTTTTCGCCTTTAAGCAGAATTGGAAAAGACGAGCAAGCACAGGAGTAGATTCGAAAGCACACTCCCTAGAAGGAGAGCGAGAGTAGAGCTGTCAAGGCTGTTCGAAAAGACCATAAGGAAGGGTATAGGAAGAGCAACGGTGTCCATAGTGGAGTTAGAGGAGAAGAGAGAGCCCAGTGGATTGCTTTGTCATGAAAAAAGGACAGCTGTAGCGTCGTCGGAGAGGAGAAGCGAAGGTTAACACTTTCTTCCCACTTCGTCTGACGTCGAGTTTCCGTCTTCAGTTTAGAACGTCTCTATAGTTTGGTGTGGACCGTCCCCACTTCAGTGCGGTATGAAATACCACGTCCCTTCAATATGGATCCTTCCCGCTTCAGTGTGGGGTTCCTTCTCACCTCGTTGGACTTTCAACTTCCTCACAGTAATTTTAGAATCCTTTCCCACTTCATTTGATATGTAACCTCCCCACTTCGGATGTAGTCTCTCCACCTCGCTATGGATTCTCAGCAGTGCTTATCTTTTGATATTAATAATTCTATCTAAACTTCTGTTAATCAGAAATGTATACAAAAATTAACAGGTCTTCAAACAAATTTCTCGAAAGTTAGGGGAATAATCTTTCTGACAGAAAGGTAATGCCTGGCCACCATATTTAAGTGAAATCATTAATAAGTACTTTATAGTTATTATTCGTAGGCGTTCCCATATGTTTAGCGTAGTTGTTCATATGTTTATTTTACCGTTCGCGTTCTTTGCAAAGGTTGGTATATGTTGGTCCATGTACTCAATTACGTTGTATGCAGGCGTGTGTTGCACCTGGTACCGAGTACCTGGTGTCTACGTCAGGGAGAAGGTAATATTGAGGCATATGTTATACACACAGCACAGAAACGATCTGTGCACTTTCAGAGTTACGTAATATGACACAGGGACGAAGAAATCTGAGAGTATACCAACCTCTTTAAAGTCAGCAGGTGACCATTCTGAGACGTGTTCGTTCACTGGTGTAAAGATCGTTTTTGTGCTGCGTGTACGTACGTTTGGATAGCTGATGGTCACAGATGGTCCGTATGGGTGCTTCTCTCAAGGGCTTACATATGGCACTTATAAAGGTTTGCAGGATTTACATTTACATTTGCTGCTCGTTGTCATCTACATTTACACTCTATCCTCAGTGTTATTTACGTTTACATTCGCTATATTTTTTAACACATCACTCGCGTAGAATTCAACACGATGGCCCACATGGATTTCCATATGTCAGAAACTACTACTATGAGTTTTTAAACATGGCCAGACCTCTTTTTTTTACATGCATTTACATCTTGGTGTCTTCCTATGTTGCCGACCAGAGCTTGATATGTGGTGATCGAAGTTATTGATTACCTCTGTTACACGAGGGTGTTCCCATGTGGCACTGGGCCACATGCGTCGTCGCCTCTCTAATGTCACAGCGTTGTTACCAATGGCAGGCCGAGTCACGCTCCCTCATATACCATCTGTTAATGGGTTGTAATGTCTCTGTTACTGGCCAGCAAGTAATGCCTGTCCCCCTTAAAGGCGTTACAGACTGCAGGTAACTGTAGCAATGCGTGACGCGATGTCCGGCGTTACGATGACCCGAGTCGGTGCTCGGGTGTTAGTAACGGGGACCCAGATGACGTTACAGACCATTGCTGCTTGCAAGAAGGTACGGTTGCACCACCGGGGGGGAGGGGGCACCCCTTCGGAGGCTCTCTTACCAACCCCTTTCTCCCCCCCCCATTTCTTTCCTCCCCCCTCTCCCCCCTCCAAAAGCCACACCCCCCTGCCTCCCTCCCCTCTCACCCTCCTCCTCGCCCTCCCAGAGACTCCCCCTCCCCACCTCTCAACTACCTCAGTGCCCCCCCTCCCCTCACCTCCCCCCCCCTCCTTCCCTCCCCTGAGCTGGGTGTTGGCCAGGGGATCAATGCCTGGCGGTTGCGTCACAGTGACGTCAGCAGCACACAACAGGTTCCCACCCTCCCCCCCTCCCCCTCCCCAGGGGGAACTGCCGCCAAAGGTCAGAGGTCAGATGATGATCGGCCTTTCCCCTTCCCGTAAAACCTGACCAATTATCCTCCAGAGCCCTCGCCTCCTCTCTCTCTACCTCTGCTGTGACTAGGGCACAGCCTAGGGTAGAACCTGTATAAACCCCTTCTTTTTTCCTTAGCTCTAGATAGAGCCTTTTTCCTTAGCTCTAGACAGAGCCCTAACCCGTCTGCCTCTGCTGTGAACTCTCGCAAAGTAAGCCTAGCCAAGGACAGATCCTTGGCTAAGGTAGAACCTGTATAAACCCTTTTTCCCCTAGCCCTATACAGGCGTGCATCCCGCAGTCCTGAGCCTATAGAGGCAACAGGGACGCAAGGTACCCATGTGGGGAGGGGGGAAGCCTCCCGACGACCCAAAGTGTTACCATCGCAAGCAAGTGAATCCGACGTCAACACACGTGCCTTTAGGATATTGGTGACGAGATACAGAGGCCTGAGCCTGATACAGAGGCCATAGCCTGATACAAAGGCCATAGCCTGATACAGGGGCATTAGCAAGGTACAGAGGCCATAGCCTGATACAGGAGCATTAGCCTGGTACAGAGGCCTTAGCCCGATACAGAGGCCTTAGCCTGATACAGAGGCCTTAGTCTGATAGAGGCCTTAGCCTGATACAGAAGCCTTAGTCTGATAGAGGCCTTAGTCTGATAGAGACCTTAGCCTGATACAGAGGCCTTTGTCTAATAGAGAGGCCTTAGCCTGATACAGGGGCATTAGCCTGATACAGAGGCCTTAGCCTGATACAGGGGCATTATCCTGATACAGAGTCATTAGCCTGATACAGGGGCCTAAACCTGATGCAGAGGCCTTAGCCTGATGCAAAGACCTTAGTCAGATACAGAGACCTTAGCCTGATACAGAGGCCTTGGACAGATACAAAGGCCTTAGCCTGATACAAAGACCTTTGTAGATACAGAGGTCTTGGTCTGATACAAAGGCATTATCCAGATACAGAGGCCTTAGCCTAATACAGAGGCTTTAGTCAGATACGGAGGCCTTTGTCAGATACAGAGGCCTTAGCCTAATACAGAGGCCTTAGCCTGATACAGAGGCTTTATTCTGAGACAGTGGCCTTTGTCTGATACAGTGGCCTTAGCCAGATACAGAAGCCTTAGCCAGATACAGAAGCCTTATCCAAATACAGAGGCCTTAGTCTCATATAGAGGCCATACGTGATACAGAAGCTTCAGCCTGATAAAGACGCCTTAGCCTGATGCAAATGCCTTAGCCAGATACAGAGGCCTTACCCTGATACAGAGGCCTTAGTCTGTTACAAAGGCGTTAGCCTGATAGAGGGGTATTAGCCTGATACAGAAGCCTTAGCCTGATACAGGGGCATTAGCCTGATACAGGGGCATTAGCCTGATACAGGGGCCTAAGCCTGATACAGAGGCCTTATCCTGATACAAAGACCATAGTCAGATACAGATATCTTAGCCTGATACAGAGGCCTTAGACATATACAGAGGTCTTAGCCTGATACAGAGGCCTTAGACAGATACAGAGGTCTTAGCCTGACACAGAGGCCTTAGCCTGATACAGAGGGCTTCGCTTAATACAGAGGCCTTAGCCTTATACAGTGGCTTTTAACTTGAGAGAGGTCTTAGCATGATACAGAGGCGTTAGTCTGATACAGAGGCCTTAGCCTGATACAGAGGCCTTGGCCTGATACAGAGGCCTTGGTCTGATAATGAGGTCTTAGTGTGATACCGAGGCCTTAGCCTGATTCAGAGGCCTTAGCCTGATACAGAGGCATTACTCTGATACAGAAGCCTTAGCCTGATACAAAGGCTTAGCCTGATACATAGGCCTTAAACTGATTCAGAGGGCTTGGCCTGATACAGAGGCCTTAGCCTGTTACAAAGGCCTTAGCCTGATACAGTGGCCTTAGGCTGTCACAAAGGCCTTAGCCAGATACACGGGCCTTAGTCAGATACAGAAGCTTTAGTCAGATACAGAGTCCTTAGTCAGATATAGAGGCCTTAGCCTGATACAGAGGCCTTAGCCAGATACAGAGGACTTATCCAAATACAGAGGCCTTCGTCTCATATAGAGGCCATACTTGATACAGAAGCTTTAGCCTGATACGAAGGTCTTAGCCTGATGCAAAGGCATTAGGCAGATACAAAGGCCTTAGTCTTATATAGAGGCCATACCTGATACATAAGCTTTAGCTTGATACAAAGGCCTTAACCTGATACAGAGGCCTTAGCTTGATACGAAGGCTTTAGTCTGATACAGAGGCCTTAGTCTGATACAGAGGCCTTAGCCTGATACGAAGGCTTTAGTCTGATACAGAGGCCTTACCATGATACAGAGGCCTTCGCAAGACAGGCCCTATATATATCAATATAAACCGTGTTAATATGTTCAGACTCATAGTACTTTTCAGAGGCAGTATAGTCCCGTGTACTCACCTTACTTATCTCCAGGATATAAGGGTGATACATATCCGGTGATAAGTTCACTTGCATAAGCAATTTCTACAAATTTTATATCCTTCTTAAACTTTCTATACTCCTGCCATGAGACTGTGACATTCTCTCACCCGCAAGCCGAGACCCTCTACCTCGAGGATTTCAACGTTCACCATAGGGAATGGTTGAATTCCTCCCATACGGATGGTGGAGGGATCGAAGCCCTCACGTCCTCCGTTCTCAATGATTTAGCGCATATTATCTCCCACCCTACACATATACCTGACCGCTATGACCACTCTCCTAATATTCTGGATTTGTTTTTCACGTCTAGTCCATCTCGCTGTAAATACACAACCTCGCCCCCAATTGGTTCTTCTGATCATACTCTCATAAATGTATCTATTTTAACGGCACCTCCCCCTCTAGCAGCCCTTTCTAAGCGTAAAAACTGGCACCTGAACAAAGCTGACTGGAAGAACTTACGTATCTTCTTTTCTGACTTTCCCTCGGAAAATTACTCTCTGATGTGGTGATGCTTCTGTCTCTGCCAAACGCATAACAGAGGTTATTCTTGCGGGAATGGAGATATTTATCCCTTTTTCCTCCAAGACTACTTCTTCATCCAATCCACGGTTCAACCGTTCCCGTTCTGAGGCCATTCAGGAAAGGGATCAGGCGTATCGGGCATGGAAAGCCTTTCCTACCTCTGGCTCCCATTCCGCTTTTATCACTGCCCGTAATCGCTGCAAGCGAGTTATTCGTGAGGCGAAATATTCTTTTATTCAAAAGAAGTGCGATAACCTGTCCTCGTCATCCACGGATAGGTCTTTCTGGTCTTTAGCAAAGGGCATCGCTAACAACTTCTGTCGCTCTACCTTTCCCTCACTTTTCTATCCTGACGGCAGTATAGCTTTCTCTCCCATCGACAAAGCAATTTTCTTTGGTTCCCGTTTCTCCTCTAACTCCACCTTGGATGACACTAACATTCCCTCACCCCCTGATGCTCCTCTTACTAATCCTATGACTGCCTATAATGGGATGTTGTAGTACAGATTGTGGTATATGATGGTGATAGGAAACAGATGCCTATGTGACATGTTACCTGCAGGGCTGGATTTAGACCTTAGGGGACCCAGGGCACTTCAGGTTCGGTGGGCCCTTCATACACAAAAATTGAAATACATGGCAAATCTCCATATTTACACATCACAGTCAGTTTATTGCTAATTAGAACTGACAAGTTATACATACATAGAAAGGCACGTACATACATATAAACACTACAATAGCCACAAGAGATCTTTCTTTCTACACTTGGCATCTGTTTCCACTGTTTTAACAAATCTTTTCTCTTTTTCGGCTGTGAACAAGGTCTATTAACCTTTGCTTGATCTTAATTATGTCTTAGGAACATCTTGCTTTGATGGAACAGTTGGTAAAAGTTAAGATGAGATCCTGGCTCAATAAACTTTTTTTTATTATTATATTTTTGTACAGAGGGGGCCTCCTCTTGCAGGGGGGGGGAGGGGCCCAGGGCAATTGCCCCATTTGCCCCATTATAAATCTGGCACTAGTTACCTGAGAAAAAAATTTACTAACTAGGGATGGGAATCTCAACTAATGTGGGTGGTAGGATTTTGAGTTAGTTTATATGGTTTTCAGCTTGTGAAATTTTGACTCATGCTCTGTTATCAGTAACGTAGCTGTTACATAAATCAGGGAGCCTCTGTACATGTTTATTTGCATGCATCTCTTGCATGTGCAAGGGATATGTTTGGCATGTGTAAGGTGGGAGGTTGGCAGGTTAGAAAGGGTAGTGAGTGCTGGAATAAGGAAGTAAATTTGCTGGTGAAAAAGAAAAGAGAGATAATGGGTGGTACTTATGGGAAGGAGTGCATATCATTGGGAGATTTATGTATGAGAGAGCAACAAAAAGGTTAAGAGGAAGATGCAGGGGTTCAAAAGGGATAAATGAGAGTTAGAGTGAGTTTTTAAACTTGTTAGAGAAATAGATGTTTTGGAAGGAGGTTGATAGTGTGCAAAAATTACTGAATAAATTGAAATATCAGTGAAGGGGGCATATAGGGAAGTTGTAACAGGTAGTGATGAAATGAGGAAAAGAATGAGTGAGTATTTTGAAGGATATTTGACTGGGTTTGATGACAAGTTGAAAGATGCAGGGTGCATGGGTCGGGATGGTATGCAAGTGGTTTTGTGAAGAGAGATGTAGTGAAGGCCTTGTGTAAGTTGAAGTCTGGCAAGGTGTCTGGAGTGGATGCAGTTGCAGTTGAATTTCTTAAGAAAGGGGGTGACTGTGGTGTTGATGGGTTAGTTTGGATTTTATTTTTTTTTTTGTATGTAAAGATCATGGTGAGGTGCCTGAGGGTTGTTGGAGTGCATTTGTAGTGTAATTATATAAAGACAAGGGGGACAAAGGTGATTGTTATAGAGGCATAAGTTTGTTGAGTGTTCCTAGTAAATAGTATGAGAGAGTTGTGACTGAGAGGATGAAGGCATGTATAGAATGTCAGATTGGGTAGGAACAGTTTGGTTTCAGAAGTGATAGAAGATGAGTGAGTCAGGCACACACTTTAAAGAACATGTGTGAGAAATACTTGGAGAAACAGAGGGACTTGTATGAGGCATTTCTGTGGATCTGAAGAAGGCATATGATTAGGTTGATAGTAATACTGTGTGGAAAGTTAAAAAATCTATGGTATGGGAGGAAAGCTGCCAGAAGTAGTGCGTTTTTATCAAAGATGTACTACGTGTGTGAGTAGAGAGAGAGGAGAGTGAGTAGTTCTAAGTGAAGGTTGGTCTGCAGTAGGAGTATGTGATGTCATCATGGATGTTTGATTTGTTTACAGATGGGATGACGAAGAAGATAAATGCAAGAGTCTTGGCGACAGGGGCGAGTATGCAGTGGGGCCTGGGAAGTGAGTCATATGTTGTTTGCTGATGACACAGCACTAGAGGGAGACCTGAGTGAGGAAGTGCAAAATTTGGTGTCTGAGTTTAGGAGTGTGTGAAAGGAGAAAGTTGAGAGTAAATATGAATAAAAGCAAAGTTATTAGGTTTAGCAGTGAAGAGGGACAAGTTGCTTGGGGTATGAGTTTTGAATGGAGAAAATTTGGAGGAAGTGAAGTGTTTTAGTTATCTGGGAGTGGACATGGCAGTGAGTGGAACTACAAAACTGGAAGTGAGTCCGGGTGAGTGAAGGGGTAAAGGATCATTGAGATATTGTGTAGAAAGAGAGTTCATTATCTGGTTGGGCAAAAATTATTATGTTTGAAGGTATAGCAGTCTGAACAATGTATGGATGTAAGGAATGATTTCATATGGTATCACTTTAGCACCAGAGTACAATCCTCTTTTTGGTACCAGAGTACGATTAAAAGAGTATGAATAAGGTGTAGGGGTAGGGTTCCAGGAGTGATGTGTCATACGGATGACACACTGATCATAGGAAGCAACTAAGTAGAACATGATAATTGTCTGCAAGCAGCTTCTGAACTTCTTCAGTGTGAAGGCCTGATGTTGAATCTGAATAAATATATATTTTCACCATCAAGATAAGAGCATCTGGGACAAGTAATTGATGGTGAGGGGTGTTCATAAAGATCTTGCAAAAGTCAGAGCCATTATAGACTCTGAACAGACTCAAGATATGTTGAAGTTCCTTGATATGGCTAACCAAATGTTGAAATTTTGTGCCAATAGGGCTGATTATATAAAACCTCTAAGAGACTTACTAAGAAATGATATGAATGGTGCTGGGGTCTATATCAAAAGGAGGCTTTTAGAAAGGTCAAAGAAGACTTGTCATCAAACAAAATCTTCCCAACATATGATGCCCCAAGAGAAAACAGTTCCTGCAGGTGCAAATAGTTATGCGCTTGTTACTGTTCTCCTTCAGAAACAGGCATTAGGGAAGGATCGCCTAGTAGCTTTTGTTAGAAGGTCAATGGCCAACATGGAATGAAGATATGCTCAAATAGAGAATGAGACTTTAGCATTTACTAGGGCCATGGAACACTGGAGAGCTATCATGGTGGGGATGGAGAATGTTAAAACCAAGACCACAAACCCTTTATTCTGTTGCCCTCCATAAATGTGATTGATGAGTTACCTATATGTATGCACAAGTTTAGAATAAGACTTATGAAATATGGTTACACAATTGAACATGTGCCTGGAAAACTATTATATACTTTAGATGCTCAGTCAAGAAATCCTTTTAAAACCCAAGATGACTGTGACGATCTCCAAGTTGAGAGTAAATTGTAAATTAACAAAATGCTCATTAATATGCCCATATCAAACTTTTGTCTGGATGAGATATGCCAGAGATATAGAAATATGACACATTGGAATTGGTCATGTATTAATTAACACATGGTCAGCCAGAAGATAAGCATAAATTGTTTGGTCCTATACATAGATATAGGTTTGAGAAGGGCAATTTGACCGTGCATACGAATCTGCTTCTAAAAAGAGGTAAATTGGTTATTCCAGAAGCTCTTAAAACCAGAAATAGTGCTGCAGGATCTATCTGACGGTCAGGTCTCTCACAGGACACTGAGGGTAATGGGTTGTGGACAGTGATCTAAGTGCTGTTAGGCTAGAGTCAAATCAACGAAGAGTGTGGATTTCCCAATTATGCCAGTGGCTGTAGATTTTTTCAGCATTTAAGCTTAAATTTTTTTGGGCATTTGGGCATTAGATTGTAATTCTCATGATGTAGATTTGTTTGATTTCTGTGGGAGCAAACATGGCAGAGATAATATCAAGTTGAAACAGATTTTTAGAGAACATGGAATTTTTTATACGTTAATGTCTGACAATGGCTTGCAGTTTGATTCTATTGAGTTTCAGCAATTCATAGAATTACATCATCCTCAGAATATTCCCAGTGTAATAGTGAAGTTGAAAAAGCAGTACAGATGATGAAGTCAGTTTTGAACAAATTTGATGATGTGATGATTAGTATCTTGCACTTGTGAACTCGAAAAGACCTGTTTTGTAATTGATTTTCTCCACGTCATCTGAGTATTGGACATAAGCTGAAGATAAGAATACCATGTTAGCTGAATGAATTGATCCCATGCATTCCAGATCCTGTGAAAGTGGCCAAAAAGGAGAAAGAATAAACAGAGATTATTTTCAACTGTAGTATGAGACAGTGTTGAAATATCTGAGCATTTTGAGCCGGGAGATAAAGTATGGGTCCAGGACATGAAGATGGAAGGGAGAGTTTTAAAGTTTGGGGAAGCACCAAGGTCTGTCTATAGCCAAACATCCAATAGTGTTATCAGAAGAAACTGAAGAATGATGCAAAGACTGGGTGAGCAGATACCAAACACTGAGCTTTAGTTACGGTTTGAAAATCACATGGATATTCTAAGTCAATCTGTTTGGGTAGAGCCTCTGGATCACAATCTGACAGATACTTCTCACTTCAGAGATACATCACAATCAGCATTTTCATCTCCCTCAGACGAACCAGGAGTGCTTAAGAATCATCAGCTCATGAGAATAGTCAAGATGCAATGCTATCTAATCGTACATTATGATGGTCAGGGAGGAGCTGCAAAACTCCAAACAGATATACTGAGGACCACTAAGAAAGCATTTTAAAAGACATAAAGTTGGAGTTGACTAGGAGCTTGGGAGACAGAAGAAAGAGAGAGAGAGAGAGAGAGAGAGAGAGAGAGAGAGAGAGAGAGAGAGAGAGAGAGAGACACAGAGAGAGAGA
>JAYMFT010001778.1:0-17358 GCA_038088735.1 Panulirus argus | reverse complement strand
ATTGGTTGGTAAGAATATTCAGTGTATGTATGGATCATGGTGAAGTGCCTGAGGATTGGCGGAATGCATGTATAGTGTCATTGTACAAAGGCAAATGGGATAAAGGTGAGTGTGGAAACTACAGAGGTATAAGTTTGTTGAGCATACCTGGTAAAGTTGCATGGGAGGGTATTGATTGAGAGGGTGAAGGTATGTGCAGAGCATCAGATCGGGGAGGAGCAGTGTGGTTTTAGAAGTGGTAGAGGATCAGGCGTTTGCTTTATAAGATGTGTGAGAAATATTTCATGAATGAGTGGGATTTTTATTTGGCATTTATAGATCTGGAAGAAGCATGATAGGGATCACAGAAATGCTTTGTAGAAGAGTGTGTGAAATAAAGTTGAGTTAATGTGAATAAAAGCAAGGTTATAAGGCTTAACAGTGTATAGGGACAGGTACGAGTCTGATTGGAGGAAAGCTGGAGGAAGTGGGGTGTTTTAAGGTACCTGGGAGTGGACTTGACAGCGAATGGAACCATAGAAGCAGAAGTGTCACAGGGTGATTGAGGGGTGAGGTTTCTGGGAGGCTGAATTGAATGTATAGAGAAAGAGGTCATTATCTGGGAGGGATACACTTGAAGGTGTAGTAGTCCCAACGATGGTGCATGGATGCAAGGCATGGGCTATGAATGAGGATGTGCTGATGTGTTGGAAATTAAATGTTTGAGGAAAGTCCCCGTCACTGGTGACGACCCCAAAGAACCTTGTCATGAATTTCACCTGTAAAGAGGTGGACCTTCGTGCCGATGGCCCCAGGCCCTGAGACACAACAACAGGCCCTCGACCACAATGTCAGGCCCTTCACCACAACTAGGCGATCGAGATGTTGGTTGTGTGGGAAGAGAGCCTGGTATAGTAGACGAGGACCTGGTGTTGTGGCCGAGGGCTTGGGCTTGCCGGCATGAGGGGCCTCGGCCACAAGACTAGGCCCTCAGCCACAACACCAGACCCTCCGCCATAACACCAGACCCTCCGCTACAACATCAGACACCGCCACAACACCAAACCCCCAACCACAACACCAGACCCTCAGCCACAACACCAGACCTTCCGGCACAACACCAGACCCTCCGCCCAAACACCAAACCCTCAGGCACAGCACCAGGCCTTAGCCACAGCACCAGGCCCTTAGCCCCAACACCAGACCCTCAGCCACAACACCAGGCCCTTAGCCCCAACACCAGACTCTTAGCTACAACACCAGACCCTCCGCCACATCACCAGACCTTCAGCCACAACACCAGACCCTCAGCTACAACACCAGACATTCAGCCACAACACCAGACCCTCAGCCACAATACCGGACCCTCAACCACAACATCAGACCTTCAGCCACAACACCAGACCCTCAGCTACAACACCAGACCTTCAGCCACAACACCAGACCCTCAGCCACAACAACAGGCCCTCCGCCACAACACCAGACCCTCCGCCACAACATCAGACCTTCAGCCACAACACCAGACCCTCAACTACAACACCAGGCCCTCCGCCACAACACCAGACAATCCGCCACAACACCAGACAATCCGCCACAACACCAGACCTTCAGCCACAACACCAGATCCTCAGCTACAACACCACACCTTCAGCCACAACAACAGACCCTCCACCACAACATCAGGCCCTCAGCCACAACACCAGACATTCAGCCACAACACCAGACCCTCAGCTACAACACCAGACCTTCAGCTACAACACCAGACCCTCAGCCAAAACTCCAGACCCTCTGGCACAACATCAGGCCCTTCACTACAACACCAGACCCTCAACCACAACACCAGACCTTCAGCTACATCAGTCCCTCAGCCACAACACCAGGCCCTCATCCACAACACCGGACCTTCAACCACAACACCAGACCTTCAGCTACAACATCAGTCTCTCAGCCTCAACACCAGACCCTCAGCCACAACACCAGACCCTCAGCCAAAACACCAGACCTTCAGCTACAACACCAGACCCCTCAGCCACAACACCAGACCCCTCAGCCACAACACCAGATCCTCATCCAAAACACCAGAGGCCCTCAGCTACAACACCAGACCCTCAGCTACAACACCAGACCCTCAGCCACAACTCCAGACCCTCCGCCACAACATCAGGCCCTCAGCCACAATACCAGACCTTCAGCTACAACACCAGACCCTCAGCCACAACACCAGACCCTCAGCCACAATACCAGACCTTCAGCCACAACACCAGACCCTCAGCTACAACCTCAGACCTTCAGCTACAACACCAGACCCTCAGCTACAACATCAGACCTTCAGGTACAACACCAGACCCTCAGCAACAACACCAGACCCTCAGCTACAACACCAGACCCTTAACTCCAACACCAGACCCTCAGCCACAGCACCAGACCCTCAACCACAACTCCAGACCCTCCGCCACAATATCAGGCCCTCAGCCACTACACCAGACCTTCTGCTACAACACCAGATCTTCAGCCATAACACCAGACTCTCAGCTACAAAACCAGACCCTCAGCTACAACACCAGACCCTCAGCCACAACAACAGACCCTCAGCCACAACACCAGACCATCAGCCACAACACCAGACCTTCAGCCACAATACCAGACCCTCGGCTACAACATCAGACCTTCAGCTACAACACCAAGCCCTCAGCCACAACACTAGACTCTCAGCTACAATACCAGACCATCAGCTACAACACCAGACCCTCAGCCACAACACCAGACCCTCAGCCACAACATCAGATCCTCCGCCACAACATCAGGCTCTCAGCCACAACACCAGATCTTCAGCTACAGTAGCAGACCTTCAGCTACAACACCAGACCCTCCCCCACAACACCAGGCCTCAGCACCAGACCCTCCGTCACAACACAAGACCTTCAGCCGCAACACCAGACCCTCCGCCACAACCAGACCCTCCATCATAACACCAGACCCTCCATCCCAACACCAAACCCTCCGCCACAACACCGAACCCTCCGCCACAACACCAGACTTTCAGCCACAACACTACGCCCTCAGCCACATCAGATCCTCAGCCAGAACACCAGACCCTCAGCCAGAACACCAGACCCTCCGGGGCAAGGACTGATCATGGGTCCAGGATCCAGGCCGGGGCTGATGCTGAGGCCGGTGCTTATGTTGGGACGGGGTTCAGGGATGGTGCTGGGGCCGGGGCCTCTGGGTCAACCAGCCTTGTACGGTGTATATATGAGGGTCAACGCTGCCATGTGACTCACCGCCGCCCAGCCTGCCTGCCTCACCCTCGGCTGGCTTCCCTACCTTACCCCAGGCTGGCTTCCTTACCTTACCCCCGGCTGGCTTCCCTACCTTACCCCCGACTGGCTTCCCTACTTCACTCCCGGCTGGCCTGCCTACCTTACCCCCGGTCGGCCTGCCTGCCTTACCCCCGGCTGACCTGCCTTCCTCATCCTGGCTGACCTGCCTTCCTCATCCCGGCTGGCTGACCTACCTCACCCCCTGCTGGCCTGCCTGCCTCACCCCTGCTGGCACGCCTACCTCAGCCCAGGCTGCCCTGCTTGTCTCACCCCCGGCCAGCTGGCCTGCCTGCCTGCCCCCCGGCAAGCCTTCCTACCTCACCCCCGGCTGGCCAGCCTGTCTCACCCCCGGCTGGCCTACCTGTCTCACCCCCGGCTGGCCTACCTGTCTCACCCCCGGCTGGCTTGCCTGCTTCCCCCCGGCAGGCCTGCCTACCTCACCCCCAGCTGGCCTGCCTATCTCACCCCTTTTGACGGTACTATAGCTGTCTCTGCCTTAGACAAATGAACTCTTTGGTTTCCGTTTCTCCGTCCCTGATGCTCTTCTCACTAACCCTAAGTCGCTCCCCGTAATCTCTTGTCGAACCGTTTGAGGAGCGCTTCTCTCTAGACAGGCGAAGGCTATAGTCCGGATGGCATCCATCCCCATTAATGGAAGAGTGTGCTTCTGAACTTGCTCGTCTGTTCCTTTTGTTTAAAAACCAAAACTTTTCCTTCTTGGAAGCATGCGTTGGTACATCCTATTCCTAAGAAGGGTGACCGTTCTAACTCCTTTATCATCCTGTTGCTTTGACATCAACTATTTCTAGTCTTTGAATCACTCCTCAACTCCCATATCCTCAAACATCTTGAAAATCAGTCTTTTCTCAGATCACCAGTGAAGCTTCAGTAAGGCGAGATCCACAGGTGATACTCTTTCCTATCACCTACTAATAGCTTTGTCATCATCCCTAAAAGATTTTGGGAAATCCTGTGTAGTTGCTCTTGATATATCCAAAGCTTTTGACAGGGTATGGCATTGGGGTCTCATCTCTAAGCCCCCTTCTTTTAGATTTACTCTTTAGCGATCTATGTCCGTGGTTTCCAGTCCCGCTCTCATCGGTCTTCTACGATACACAAAAGATATTTGGGTATAGTACTAGTACTCTTTCCGCCCAGTACCCAAGGGTATTATACAAGACAGGTTGAGGATGAATGTCCGCAAATGGGCCGTTGCTACTGACGCTACTTAGCTAAGGTGGGAAGGTGTTAGATAATAATATTAAAGGGCGCCGTTTATGTGTAGTGCAGGCTTCCAGAAGTTGGCGTAGTGTGGTGTCTGGGATGTTTGGTGGGTCAAGTTGTGCTTGGCTGTATACCTTTTGACAACTGATGGCCATGGTGAAGCTTAGCACTGCATTACCATACATAGGCAGCCCCGTACACCGTCTCGTCACTTGGGGCAACACATGTCACCTTAAACACAAGCTCTTACAGGAAAACTTACTACGATCGCCTAAAACATCATCAGCAGCAGCTGCACTTACAGACACAACCCCCACCACTATCTCCAGGATCACCACCACCAACAACAACAATAGCTAAACTACAGACACAACCCCTATCACTAGCACCAAGATCACCACCACCACCAACAACCACAACAGCTACACTACAGACACAACCACCTTCACTAGCATGGGGATCATCAACAATAACAACAACAACAGCTCCACTACAAACATAACCACCACAACCACTAGCACCAAGATCACCAACGCCACCACCACCACCAACAACAACAGCTACACTACAGACCCAACCATCACTACTAGCACCAGGATCACCAACGCCACCACCACAAACAACAACAACAGCTACACTACAGATCCAACCACCTCCACTAGCACCAGGATCACCATCACCAACAACAACAGCTACACTGCAGACACAACCACCACCACTAGCACCAGGATCACCACCAACAACAACAGCAAGATCACCAACACCATCAACAACAACAACGGCTACACTACAGACACAATCACCACCACTAGCATCAGGATCACCATCACCACCACCAACAACAACAGCTACACTACGGACACGACGACCACCACTAGCACCAGGATCACCAACAACACCACCAACAACAACAGCTAACCACCACTAGCAGCACGATCACCAACATCACCACCAACAACAACAGCTACAGTGCAGACAACCACCACCAATAGAAGCAGGATTACCAACACCACCACCAACAACAAAGGTTACACTACAGACATAATCACCACCACCAACACCACTAACAACAACAACAGCTACACTATGGACACGACCACCACCACTAGCACCAGGATCACCAACACCACCAACAACAACAACAACAGCTAACCACCACTAGCAGCAAGATCACCAACATCACCAACAGCAACAAAAGCTACACTGCAGACAACCACGACCAGTAGCAGCAGGATCACCACCACCACCAACAACAACAACAGTTACACTTCAGGCACATTCACCATCACTAGCAGTAGGATCATCAACATCACTATCACTAACACAACAACAACAGCTACACCACCACTAGCAGCAGGATCAACAACCCAGCAGGATCACCAAAAACAACAGCTACTCTACTGACTCAACCACCACCATCACTAGCACCAGGATCACCATTACCAACAAGTTACACCGTCACTACCAGCTGTATCACCAACTCCTATAACAGCAGCTACACTACAGACTTAACCACCACCAACAACAACAACAGCTGGACTATGACTGCGGTTGGTAGGTGAAGTGAAAGGAAAGTTGGTGTCGTGCGTTAATTTACTTGTTTCTGTGTGTGTGAAGGCGCAAGAGAAAAATTGTGCAACATATAAACTTTATGTTTACTTGTACTTCAAGTTAGAAGTGGTATCCTAACCTCAAGATCCTGAGGAACAAGACAGACTCGTACCACAAATAGAAATGATTAATGTTCCTAATATAGTGTTGGAGTCCTCAGCAGGGAGCTGGCACACTGCCAGGCCCCGCACTGCCACCATCACAACCTGGCTCTAGTAACACTTACGGACGCCTCTAACTTATCTCCTGCCTCAATACTCTGCTGCTACTTCAACATGTATGCACCATCACTATATCATCTCCTTCTCTTCAGATATATATATATATATCAAATTCAACATCTGACTATGATTATGGTAATATAACTAACATCCCGTCATAATGTTTGATATAGCCTGCCATCAATCTGGCCTCCCATATCCATGAAAAGAGCCAGTTGGTAATTATGTCATGGATGATGACATGTTAAATACACATGACATTATGCACAATGTTGAAACTATCATGAGAATTGATGTTACCAACTACTGTAACGACAGACAGACATACCATACTACTGAACCGAGAGACAAACACACACCATATACTGTACCGAGAGACACACACCATAATACTGTACTGAGAGACAGACACACACCATACTAATGTGCCGAGACAGACATACCATACTACTTTACCGAGAGACAGACTTACACCATACTACTGTACCGCGAGACAGACACACCATACTACTGTACCGAGAGACAGAAACACCATGCTACTATACCGAGAACAGACACACACCAAACTACTGTACCTGCTGTATCGAGAGACAGACACACACCATACTGCTGTACTAAGAGACAAATACACACCATACTAGTGTACCGAGACAGACACACAAAATGCTACTGTACCTGCTGCACCGAGAGACAGACACATACCATACTACTGTACTGAGAGACAGACACACACCATACTACTGTACCGAGACAGACACACACCATACTACTGTACCGAGAGACAAACACACAACATACTGCTTTACTGAGAGACAGATACACACCATACAACTGTACCGAGAGACAGACAAACACCATACTACTGTGCCGAGGCAGACACACACCATACTGCTGTACCGAAACACATACACCATACTACTGTACCAAGAGACAGATACACACCATACAACTGTACCGAGAGACAGATACACGCCATACAACTGTACTGAGACAGACACACTGTACTACTGTACATAGAGACTGACACACACACCATACTGCTGTACCTTCCACACCCCTATCTTATGGTTTTATCCAGATTCATAAATGCCACATAAATGCCCTGCCTGGCTTCTACTTTTGTTTCATCTTTTAGAAATTGAAATTCAAAATGGGGGGTTCCTGCCCCTCATTCCTACCCCCTTCAGTCGCCTCCTATGACACAGGAAATACAGAGGTAGAATTCTTTCTCTAATAATACCCTCTCACCATCTTACCTACTCATCCACATATACTTTCACACATTCCCACAACTTCTACTTCAACAACAGTGCTTTTCTTTCCTTAGCTTTTGCCCTCAGAACAACCCCTGACTTTATCCCAAAACATTCCTAAACCATTCTTCACATTTACCCCTGAACTTTGTTTCACTCAGAGCCAGAACATCCAAGTTCCTTTCCTCAAACATACTACCAATCTTTCCCTTCTCATCTTGGTTACAACCACACACATTCAGACACCCCAGCCTGAGCCACTGAGGAAGATGAGCACTCCATGCTTGCTCCTTCTTCTGTTCCATTTTTTTAGAAAATGAAATAAAAGAAAGGGAGGAGGGGATTTTTTTTTTTCAGTCTCCAATTCTTGTCCCTCATAGTTGTCTACAACATGCAGGAAATACAAAAGTAATTCTTGCTCTCCTACCATGGAATTATTCCCTACAACACTACAAATACGGTTTTAGCATATCCCCAGAACCTTAATGCCCACAATGTAGTTACTACAATGCAGACACAGAGCACTTAGCATTTAACTGCCTTACACTCTTGGTGCATAGATGCACACTTATTACTACACTGTATGACCTATGGTCAAGACCAGCGGACATAGCCGGCTTCCTGTGTCGTTGGAGCCTCATAAAGATAGAAGGGACTCCTGAGGCAGAACATAAGTAAGTATATGTTTTATTCATTTTTATTTATGATTAACTAAGGACCAGTTCCTATAAAAGAGTCCTGGTGTTACTCAGGACCTCTTTCTAAAGGCTTGAGCAGCCCACAAGTTCTCTAATTTTGGTAGCAGGAAAATGTAGACTCTTGGAGTGAGACGTTCTTTGATGAGATTGTACTCCTAGTGATACAACCATTCTGGTAGCAGGAAAATGTAGACTCTTGGAGTGAGAAGTTTTTTGATGAGATTGTACTCCTAGTGATACAGCCTGCCTCTCACAGGCAGAGCTCAGTAACACTTACATATTCATACATGTATGTGGCATATATAAGAGGGCGACAATTAGTCAAAATAGTCACCCTTACTATCTCAGATACCAATACAAAAAGTTCATCCCGAAGCTCTTTTGTTTCTTAACATCTTTTTTTTTTTTAATCCATCTCTATCTCTTCCTCAACTCCATTCACTGCTAGAGGAATTCAAGTTCTAACTCCTTCATTACAGATTTCACAACTGTTCATGGCAATATATTTCATTTTGACAATGGAAGTCTATTTCCCATTTCATGTTCCTATAGAAATTGTATCTCCTTGAGTATGGTCTCTTTTTCAATCTTTTTATGTCTTCACTAATCACATAATGAAATATATACATGATAATTTTTTCCAAGTAGTACATCATTATTGCTCTTTTCAATTTCCATGCTACTATTTGTACAGATAAGATCTAATATGATGGTGTGTCAGCCCCTCTGATTCTAGTATGCTCACTGATTACTTTTAAGAGAAATTTTCCCATACACACTTTAGAATTTGTCTCTATAACCCTTCATCACAGTGGTAATCTTATTATTCCCAATTTGTTTGTCATTAAAATTACTGATTATCAGAATACAGTAGCACCATCTCTAAAAAGTATGTATCACTGCCTCCAGCATCATCCTAACTAAATCTTCAATATTTTTGTTTAACGAATATTCTGACTCATTGCAATTCTTTGCATGACTGTAAATCATCAAAGCTAAAATGTAAGGTTTCCATATAGTTCTCTTTCCCAACATGCATTATCTAAATGGACAATCTGCCAGTATTTCTTGAAACTTTACATTGTCCTATAATAATATGGCTAATTCCCCTCCTCCTTTGTCTTCCCTTTCCTTCTTGCAGTTATATATCCTTCTGGAGAGATCTGGTTAAATCTTATAAGTAATCTTAGTCTCTACTATGATAGCAATATTTAGTTAGGTTTTCCTAATTTGGTCTCTAAACTCAAATTCTTTACAAGTGCTATGCTATTCAATCTGCATCTATATACACTGTTTTTAATCCAACTGTGATACTGCTTAATGCCCTCATGCAAAGATGTCTAAATGTGTGTCCTCTTAGATACTTAAGATGACATATACTGGATACAATATGTGTCTAAAACTTAAAAAAGAAAATCACTAAAATTCCATTTTCTGGGTTTATACTATTAATTTTTGGATTTACAGGTACTTGTTTTTGTTTGAAGTATGAACTTATCTTTTCCATACATTATTTGGTCTTATCCTGTGTCTTGAGTTCAGTGGGCCAATTCCCTTCACACTACATTCCCTCCTTGCATTTCACACCAGTTATAAATATCTATGGTGAAAATCAACATACTCTCTTTATATTGATGATATTGGCAGGAGACTTTATATCTGCTGTTTATAGTCTTATAAGGCAGGTATTTATTAACAAATTAATATAAAAGAAAACAATGTAAGACCAAAAACAGCATAAAAATGTGTAATTTTCATAAAAGTTACTTGTGGTAGCATGCATCTCAACAGATTTGCTGCATAATGGTGATCATGGTATAAAATTTACTGTTTGATGTAATAACATCACAGAGCAATCCTTTATGAACAAACATATACAAAAATTTATGAGACCAAAAACAGCATCACAAATGTTTAGGTATCACAAGTATTTATGCACCAACACACACCTCAACAAACTCGGTCTAATGGTGATATTGTTTTGATTTACCACTTGGTGTATATATTACTGGAGAGCAATAGTTCATGAACAAGTATAAGTAGTGAAAAATTTTAGACCAAAAACAGCATCACAAACTGATAATGAACTTAAACATCTGTGCAGTAATGAACCATTACTCTTCTTGATTTAACGACTTGCATGAAAGCATGGAATCCTATCTGAACAGGTTTGCAGATGATGCACAGGTCATGAGGGAGGTGAAAATGAGGATTCCATCAGCTTACAAGGGGACCTAAATTGACTCCAAAGTTGGTCTGATATGTGGTTAATGAAATTCAACCTGAGCAATGTAAAATAATCATAAAAAGAAAAAAAAAAAAAAGATTATTACCAACAAGGAAATAAGCTTTAGAATTCTGTGCACAAGAAGGACTTGGGAGTAGACATTGTCCCTAACCTGCTGCGAGAGTCCCATATTTGGAGAATTAAGGAGAGAACCTGTCTGCTGGCAAAAATCAGATTAGTTCTCAAATTTTGTATGGATAGGGAAATATTTAGCAAGCTATCCCCTGGGGATAGGGGTGTAAGAATACTTCCCCCGTATTCCCTGCGTGTCGCAGAAGGCGACTAAAAGGGGAGGGAGCGGGGAGCTGGAAACCCTCCCCTTCTTGTATTTTCAATTTCTTAAAAGGGGAACAGAAGAAGGAGCTAAGCAGGGAGTGCTCATCCTCCTCGAAGGCTCAGACTGGGGTGTCTGAATGTGTGTGGATGTAACCAAGATAAGAAGAAAGGAGAGGTAGATAGTATGTTTGAGGAAAGAAACCTGGAAGATCTGGCTCTGAGTGAAACGAAGCTTATGGGTAAAGGGGAAGAATGTTTCGGAAATGTCCTGCGAAAAAAGTCAGGGGTTGGTGAGAGGACAAGAGCTAAGGAAGGAGTAGCACTACTCCTGAAGTAGGATTTGTGGGGGTGTGATATAATGTAAGAAAGTAAATTCTAGATTGATGTGGGTAAAACTGAAAGTGGATGCGAGAGATGGGTGATTATTGGTGCTTATGTACCTGGCCATGAGAGGAAAGATCATGAGAGGCAAGTGTTTTGTAAGCAGTTGAGTGTGTCAGCAGTTTTAGTGCACTAGACCGGGTGTTAGTGATTGGTGATTAAAATGTGAAGGTAATGTGGCAGTTGAGGGTATAGTTGGTGCGTATGGGGTATTCAGTGTTATGAATGGAAACAGTGAAGAACTTCTTAAGTTGTGTGCTGAAAAAAGACTGGTGATTGGCAATACCTGGTATAAAAAGAGAGATATACACAAGTATACGTATGTGAGTAGGAGAGATTGTCAACAGGCACTATTAGATTGCGTATTAATTGATAGGAGTGTAAAAGAGACACTTTTGGATTTAGATGTCTTAGGAGGACCAGGTGGTGGGATGTCTGATCACTACCTTGTAAAGGCGATGGTGAAGATCTTTAGAGGTGTTCGAAAAAGATAAAATGTCGGGGAGAAGAGAGCGGTAAGAGTAAGCGAGCTTGGTAAAGAGACTTGTATAGAGAAATACCAACAGAGATTGAGTTTTGAATGGCAAAATGTGAGAGCAAATGAAGCGAGGGTAGTGGGTGAGGAATGGGAGGTATTTAGGGAAGCCGTGAAGACCTATGCAAGAGATGCATGTGGCATGAGAAAGGTGGGAGGTAGACAGATTAAAAAGGATAGTGACTGGTTGGATGAAGAAGTAAAGGTGCTAGTGAAAGAGAAAACAGAGGCGTTTGTGCAATACTTACAAGGAAGGAGTGCAAATGATTGGGAGATGTATAATAGAAAGCGGCAAGAGATAAAGAAAAAAAGTGCAATGGTTGAAAAAGAGGGCAAATGAGAGTTAGGGTAAGAGAGTATCGTTAAACTTTAGGAAGAACAGAAAGATGTTTTGAAAGGATGTAAATAACGTGCGAAAGACAAGAGAACAAATGGGGATTCGGTGAAGGGTGCAACAGAGGAATTGATAACAGGTACTGTTGGAATGAGAATGAGATGGATTGAGTATTTTGAAGGATTATTGAATGTGTTTGATGATGGAGTGAAAGATGTAGGGTGTTTGGGTCGGGGTGGTATGCAGAGTGAGAGGCTCAGGGAGAGTGGTCTGGTGAAGACAGAAAAAGTGGTGAAAGCCTTGCAGAAGATAAAATCCGGCAAGGCGGCGGGAATGGATGATATTGCACTCGAATCTATTAAGAAAGGGGTAACTGTGTTGTTGAGTGGTTGGTAAGGATATTCAGTGCATGTATGAATCATGGTGAAGTGCCTAAGGATTGGAGGAATGCATGTAGAGTGCCATTTTATAAAGGCAAAGGGGGTAAAGGTAAATGTTCAAACTAAAAAAGTTTAGATTTGTTGGGTATACCTGGAAAACTATATGGGAGGGCATTGAGAGGGTAAAGGCATGTACAGAGCATCAGACTGGGGAGGAGCAGCGTGGTTTCAGAAGTGGTAGAGGATGTGTGGATCAGGTGTTTACTTTGAAGAATGTGTGTGAGAAGTACTTAGAAAAACAGATGGATTTGTATGTGGCATTTTTGGATCTGGAGAAGGCATATATTACGGTTAATAGAGATGTTTTGTGGTACGTTTCAGGAAGAATATTTGGTGTGGGAAGTAAGCTGCTAGAAGCAGTGAGAAGTTTTTATCAAGGGTGTAAGGCGTGTGTACGAGTAGGAAGAGAAGAGAGTAATTGGTTCACAGTAAAGGTCGGTCTGCGGTAAGTGTGTGTGATGTCACCATGGGTGTTTGATTTGTGTTTTGATGGGATGGTTAAGCAGGTAAATGCAAGAGTT
This sequence comes from Panulirus argus, assembly GCA_038088735.1. Taxonomy (NCBI): domain Eukaryota; kingdom Metazoa; phylum Arthropoda; class Malacostraca; order Decapoda; family Palinuridae; genus Panulirus; species Panulirus argus. The sequence goes on along the minus strand of JAYMFT010001778.1, from coordinate 4,278 downwards.
TTGGAGAGAGGGGCGAGTATCCAGTCTGCTGGGGATGAGAAGGCCAGGGAAGTAAGTCAGTTGTTGTTCGCCGATGATACAGCACTGGTGGCTGATTCGAGTGAGAATCTGCAGAAGTTGCTGAATAAGTTTGGAAGAATGTGTGTAAGGATAAAGTTGCGAGTAAATGTGAATGAAAGGAAGGTTATTAGGTTCAGCAAGGTTGAGGGACAAGTTAATTGGGACGTAAGTTTGAATGGAGTAAAATTGGAGGATACGAAGTGTTATAGATGTCTGGTAGTGGAAATGGCAGCGAATGGAACCATGGAAGCGGAAGTGATTCATAGGGTGGGGTAGTGGGCGCAAGTTCTGAGAGCGATGAAGAATGTGTGGAAAAAGAGAAGATTATCTTGGAGAGCAAAAATGGGTATGTTTGAAGGAATAGTTGTTAAAACAACATTATATGGTTGCGAAGCATGAGCAGTAGACAGGGTTATACGGAGGAGGGCGGATGTCTTGGAAGTGAAATGTTTAATGACTATATGTAATGTGAGGTGGTTTGACCGAGAAAGAATGAAAGGGTAAGAGAGATGTTTGGTAATTAAAAGAGGGGAGTTGACAGAGAAGAAGAGGGTGCTTTAAAATGGTTTGGACATATGGAGAGAATTAGTGAGGAAAGGCTGACAAATAGAATATATGCAGCAGAGGTGGAGGGAACAAGGAGAAGCGGAGACCAAGCTCGAGGTAGAAGGATGAAGTGAAAAACATTTTGAACGATCGTGGCCTGAACATGCAGGAAGGTGAAAGGCGTGCACGTAATAGAGTAGATTGGAACAATGTGGTATACTGGGGTCGACGTGCTGTCAATAGACTGAACCAGGGCATGTGAAACGTCTGGGGTAAACCATGGAAAGGTCTGTGGGGCCTGGATAGGGAGCTGTGGTTTCAGTGCATTACACGTGACAGCTAGAGACAGTGTGAGCGAATGTGGCCTTTTTCGTTTGTTCCTGGCGCTGCATCACATACGCAGAAAATAACAATCACGAAATAAATAGATAAATAGATGGATAAATTAAATAAATAAATATATATATATTTTCCTGGGGATAGGGGAGAAAGAATACTTCCCACGTATTCCCTGCGTGTCGTAAAAGGCGACTAAAAGGGTGGGAGGCTGGAAATTCTGCCCTCCTGTTTTTACTTTTCCAAAAGAAGGAACAGAGAAGGGGGCCAAGGGAGGATTTTCCCTCTAAGGCCCAGTACTCTGTTCTTAACGCTACCTCCCTATTGCGGGAAATGGCGAATATGTATAAAAAGAAATATATACTTTTTTCCCCAAGTTAAAATGGGTTGTCAGTGTGGGCCTAAAAGTGACCCGTCCTGGGGTTAATAACCCGTCAGAGGACATTAGCGGCTCGAACCCGTGCCTTCCCCGAGGGGCTGGCGGTGGCCCGGGGTTAAAGGAAAATGGAGATTTAAGGTCTCTATTTTCTCGTCTGGGTCGATATTGTTAAGTGTGAAGAATGAGCCGGGCAAGTTGCGAGGCTTCCTAATTTTCTCTCTTTTTTTGATTGATGTTGATGGCTGGACTTTGTATTTTCTCTTTCTCGATCCTTAGGTGATCGGTGCTGGTTTCTGGTTGTTCCGTCGTGTGGCGCGGCTTGTGTGCCTGTTATAGTTCCTGCGTGTGTGTGGCTTTAGTTAAGTGATTTATTGTTAAAGTTCTTGTGTCTATTGTTCCGTTTATCCTATTGTGGCTCTGCTTTTATTTTACAGTTGTTACTGTTGTTTTTGTCGTCATTGGTGTGATTATTGTGTCGGTGTGTTTGTTGGGGCCGTTTTTTGCTGCCGCTGTGTATGTCGTACTGGTTGTCGGCCCTGTGTTTGGTGCGACGGGTGTTCCTGTGTTTGTTGCACTTGCTGCTGGGAGTTTGGTGGTTGTTCTTGTCAGTTATTGCTCCTTTGTAAGTTGTATTTGTTGTTTTTGCGGCTGGTGTAATTGTTCAGCTTGTTGTTCTTGTCGCTGTTTATGTTGTTGAAGATCTCGTAGTAGTGGTCGGCTGTATGTTTGTCTTGGCACATATCAGATGTCAGGGACAGAAGACCTGATGCTCTGTGAGGTTATATGCTGGGGCCCGGTGCGTGTGAGAGACGCATGACAGAAGACCAATTGGTCCATGACGGAGGTAACTGCTGGAGGACAACGGTAGGACTGTCCTGAGGTCACAGTCTTTTTCGTGATTAAGTCTAGATTGTAAAGCAGAATGCATCTCCCTCTAATGTGGTAGATGTTCCCTCTGTTGTGGTAGATGTTCCCTCTATTGTGGTAGGTGCTCCCTGTTTTGTCGTAGTTGTTCCCTTTATTGTGGTAGATGTTCCTTCTAATGCGTTAGATGTTCCCTCTATTGTGGTAAGGGGTTACCTCTATTGTGGTAGGTGTTCCCCTTTTGTGGTAGATGTTCCCTGTGTTGTGGTAGATGTTCCCTCTATTGTCGTAGATGTTCCCTTTATTGTGGTAGATGTTCCCTCTTGTAGTAGGTGTCCCTTTATTGTGGTAGATGTTCCCTCTGTTGTGGTAGATGTTCCTTCTAATGTGGTAGATGTTCCCTCTATTTTGGTAGATGTTCCCTCTATTGTGGTAGATGTTCCCTCTATTTCGGTAGATGTTCCCTCTATTGTGGTAGGTGTTCCTTCTATTTTGGTAGATGTTCCCTCTGTTGTGGTGGATTTTCCCATTATTTTGGTAATTGTACCTTCTTTTGTGGTAAGTGTTCACTTCATTGTGGTGAGTGTTCCTTTTGTTTGGGTAGATGTTCCCTGTGTTGTGGTATATGCTGCTTTTTTGGGGTACATGTTCCTTATATTGTAGTAGATCTTACTTTGATGTAGTAGATGTTTCCTCTGTTGTAGTAGATGTTATTTTTGTGGTTATAGGTGTTTCCTCTTGTGGTAGATGTTGCTTTTGTTGTGATTGAAATTTCCTCTGTTGTTGAAGATGTTTTCTCGGTTGTGGTAGATGTTCTTGTATTGTGGTAAACGTTTCTTCTTGTTTTGGTTGATTTCTCTTTTATTTTGGTAGATGTTCCGTTTTGTGGTAGATGTTTCTTCTCTTATGGTAGATGTTCTCTTTATTTTGGTAGATGTTACTTTTCTTGTGGTAGATGTATCCCCTATTGTGGAAGATGTTCCTTTTCTTGTGGTAGATGTTCTTTTGTGGTAGATGTTCCTTTTCTTGTGGTAGATGTTCTCTTGCGATAGATGTTCCTTTTCTTTTGGTAGATGTTCTCTATTGTGGTAGATGTTCATTTTCTTGTGGTAGATTTACCTTCTATTTAGTATGAATATCAGAAGTGTCAGAGGCAGTTTTCCCGGGATGGGGCTCCTTCGTTCCTACTAGTGGGAGGGAGGGAGATGGTCTCAGCTGCACCACTAGAAAGAGGGAGGGGGAGTTGATCCGAGCTGCACCGCCAGTTTGAGGGAGGGAGTTGGTCCGGAGAAAAACAGTAATATTTCCCTGTGAATTATGAACCATAAATATTTCTGTATAGATTTATTTCTCTTTAACTGATGTATTTTCCAAAAGATATTTTTTGTCTCTTTCAGGAAATCTTCACCTTGGGAGTGATCGTCCGCCGCCAGAGGAGTGCTTCTGATTCTTAAGGCAAGTGTTGGACGGACGGACTTGTGGGCTGTGGTGTGTGTGTGTTGTCAAGGGAAGGCGAGGATCCAAAGGTCTCTCGTCTGTCTCTCACGGTTCGCGGTGGAAGTTGTGCGAGATTTTTGGTCGTCTCTCTGGCCTCCACAGTCTGTATTGGTCCTGGTTTAAGGCTGTTGCCCACGTGGACAGAGAGGAGACCTTTGGTTTCAGGTGTGCATAGCGCAGTATTCTGTGTGTCTGTGAATATTACAGAAATGTGGTAAATGTAGTGGGTCCCATGACGGCGGGTGCGAGACTCGATGGTACGACTCTTGGGGTGGGGTCAGGTCAGGTCGGAACCCCACAGGTCGTCACATACCCAAGGGTCGTGCTTCAAGGGTCGTACCGTCGTGCTGGAAGGGTAGGTAGGGAGGGCCTAGCAATGTCAGTAAGTGGGACATCTTACCCACGATGGCTCCCTGCCAGCCAGACACTAACTTAGAAAATAGTTCAACTCGAGACATCAATGTCAGGTATAATGCTACGTAGAACTTGATACATGTAACATTAGTTCATTCTTTTATCGGTATATATATATATATATATATATATATATATATATATATATATATATATATATATTTTTTTTTTTTTTTTTTTTT
>JAYMFT010001767.1:0-17358 GCA_038088735.1 Panulirus argus | reverse complement strand
AAACACTATATATATATATATATATATATATATATATATATATATATATATATATATATATATACAGGGCCGGCCCTACCTATACGCTTTATATGCTCAAAGTGTCGGGTTCCAACCGCTAAGGGGTACCCCGGATTCCCCCCAGTGTTACCAATCCCGACCGTTATATGGCGGCCGTTAGAGAGCAGGAAATACTGTCATACACTCCCTGAATTTTTCTAAATATTTCTAGGGGCATGCCCCCGGGGGTTCCCCCTATAGTTCACGATTTAGGCATAATTTATGATGATCGTTTTGTTTGTCCAAGATATTTCTTTCATACTTTTTTCCCTCCTTCCTTCTTGTTTTAATTGTGATCAGTCCTTGCTATATTTGATCCATCATTGGCTGTGTGGATATTGTCGTCTTGTCTCGTTTAATCTCTTCATGATGTGTTGCTCTATACTTTACATGTCGTATTGCTTGTATCCTTTAGCAGTTCCTCCGGTGCAGCTGTCGCTTTTTTTTTTCTCTTTATTTTTAAGGCAAGTTTCTGAAAAAGTGTTTGTCTCCTGGAAGTTTCCCTCGTACTCTCTTCAGTCAGTCGGAGCCTAATGCATTTTCATTAATATTTGATTTGATTACGGCACGACCTTAAGGACGACGCGACGGTACGACCGCTGGGTATAATGCCAGGCGGCCACCGTACCCTGTGGACCGCACTGCCTATTCTACTCTCTGGCTATCTTCCGAATTCAGCCACTCCTGCGAAGCAATTAATATGACCTTCGTAATTACTTCCCTCTTACTTACAGCTCTCCCGGTCTTGTTTAAGGTTTGGCATCTCGCTGTTTTTTTTTTTTTTTCGAGAGAAAGCGACATTATTTCCATTGTTGCTCAGCTTATTTCTGAGGAAATTTGCCTACCCTCCTGCTTGTTTGTGTATGTGTATGTCTGTCTGCCTCATAGTGTCCTCCTGTCTGTAAATCTTACGATGCGTCTGTACGTCAGTTATATGTATTTTGTGTTTGTTTCTCTATACAGGTTTCTAACGCTTTGTACTCATACATATTTTTCATTTTTTATTCTTTCGCGTGTGAATACTTATAGGTATTTAATTCGTAGTTTTGTATCTTTCTATACATGCATTTGGCTATGTATACATATGCGTGTCAGTGTTTCTAACCTACTTAGTTATGTATGAGTAGTGCTGAGGGTCTCACTGCTAGTCCAACTGCTGTGGGGAGACCAGCCAACCATATCCCCGCGTTGGTTAGTCGTCTAACTGTGTTTTTCCGCGAAGTTGCCCACGAGATGCTGATTATAAGGGTATTGGAAGTCCTCATTAGGTTCCCTCGATGTGCCAACCGGAGCGTGGCCGCCACCAATAGGACACAACATCCTCTTCAACCGAGTTCTTCCCAGGTACTCCCCAACCGCCGCCCCACCCCCCGCCCCTACACAGCCGTGTGGCGCTGCCTCTCTTCTTACTCCTGCCGTGTTGGTGTTGCTCAGCGCTGCTAAGGTTCCTCCAGTCTCCAGTGTTGTCAAGGTTCCTCTTGGCCTCAAAAGTGTTGCCAAGGTTCCTCCTGGCTACTGTGTTGCGAGGGTTCCTTCTACTGTCAGGAATTCTACTTGCCCCTCTAATGCTGAGGCTCCTCCCTGTTTCATGTACTGCCAAGGCTCCTCGTGGCCTCAGGGTTGCCAAGGATCCTCCCGGTTTCCAGTGTTGCCATAGTTCCTGCTGGTCTCAAGTGTTGCCATTGTTCCTCCTAACGTGTCAACAGTGTTGCCAAGATTCTTTCTGGCTCCAGTGCTACAAAGAGTCCCTTTGGTCAGGTCAGCATTGCCAAAGTCCTTTTAGCTTCAGCACTGCCGTGGTTCTCTATGATGAGGATCCTCCCGTCCTTTGTTCCTCTTGAGAGAAAAAAAGAGAAAGAAGATAAGAGAATAAGGTAAACACGAGACGCAGGGGGGATGCTGTCGGAGGGACGAATGAAAAAAGTTTTGGACGAGGAACAGGAGAACAATAACGGCCCAAGTTTTCCAACAAACTCGTAATGTCTTTTAATCTCTCTTAGGGAAACGCAACAAAAATTCTCAACTTTGTATCACAAGTTTACTGCTGGTTTTCCCTCGACCGTCCCGGAGGAGACGTGGGCTTAGTACCTCGTTAGGTATTTGATATATATACTGAAGGCTACGTTGTGGGGGAGGAGGGGGGTAACGTCGGACGCTAGGTAAGGTGCGCAACACCACTGGAGTGTTGCACGTATGCTAACGCTCACACATTATCGTACACCTTGTGTTAAGGTGCACAGGCATGTACACTTGCACGAGCGTACACCAACAAGAACATACATGTACAAATACATACACCTTCAAGGACGTACACCTTCAAATACTCAAACCTAATTTAGGCCGGGGATGGCGGCTGTGTATATACATAGGAGTAAAGACATGGCACATTAAGAGACGGGGCAACACGAGTGTAAAATTCTCTACCCGTAACACGCAAATGGTAATCACAAATGATACACACACAGGGGTATACACCCATAAGGACATACACCCACAAATATCAGAGTAGTGTCACTACAGAGTGTAAGTAGTTCTGCCAGAGGGAAGGGTCTTGTTATCCTGGCTGCTGACGATTGGTGTGTACTGACCAATGCATACACTGTGTGGGCAGGGAGTTCTACACTCGTGGGGCTCCATCTCCTGAACTTTCTGTTGCAAACTTTCTCTATTATAAAACCTTTTTAACTTTAATGTTACACACCTTTTAAAGTTTTATATGCCGTCCGCAGTTACTGTACTCTCATTTCGTGTGTTCCATTCATCCAACTCTTATACAATAAAAGTACTTCTTATCGTCTTTTTCAACAAGTTTCTTAATTAATTTCATGTTACGTCCTCTGGTTGCTCTATCTTACGAAAAATTTCTCACAGTCTACGTCAATGAATTTTGTTTTGAAAACTTGAAGGATATGATCAGGTCACCCCTTGTTTTTCTCTCTTCCATGGTGGGCAAATTCAAGGCCTCTAGCCTCTCATTGTAACTCAGCTCTCTTAATTCTGGTACCATCTTTGTTGTTCTCTTGACCTTCTCTATTAGTTCCTTGTGCTTCTTTAGGTGCGGTGACCAAACATGAGAAGGATATTCTAGTTTGGCCTCATCTAGGATGTGGACGGCTTTCTGTATAATTCTTTATCCCAGAACTTGAATGCAATTTTGATATTTGCCAGATGGTCTCCTTAACTATTCTTGTTAAGGGGGTATCACACGGCATCACATTATCTTTACTTTTTACGATTACATGATGTACATTCTTCGGTTCGGACCAGAGTAGCGCCAGTCCAGGAAAATGACTCCCAAGCCATTTGATCTTTACATTTACTCTGGATTTTCCGGAGTCGGTCGAAGATCTTTAGTATGAATATTTAAGCAAAATTACTAAATGTTTTTTTTTTTCGTTTTTTTAATCACAGTTAATAACAGAATGACAAAAGAGAACATTAGTATCGTATTTGAACATTTATGTTTATGCAATGAAGAAATAAATATGTTTATGGAGCCTAGGTTATTTTATGAACATATAGGCCTAATATCACATATGTTCCTTTCATATATTTCTGTTTTGTATTTAATATGTGTGTGTGTGTGTCATTGTGCAAAATGACTTTATAGAATCCGCATTTTAGTTTTTGTATATTTACATGGTCGTTTAGGCACTGTATTAGGTAATAAATATCTATATCCAGCACAAATATTATAGATTGAAAATCCCAAAATTCCTTTTATATAGCAAATTTATACTTTAAATATTCTTAAGTTCTTTAAGTGATAAAGTGCTGATTTAAGTTGAGTCAGGAACGAAGGAAATGCCAAAACAGATGCAATAATTTAATCTCTTGTTTTGTCATTGGTGAAATTATGAAACGCCAGAGGTTCTAAATCATAATTTTGTACATTATTTTAACAGAAGAATGTCATTACTGTTTAATCAATATATTCACCATTATTTTACAAAAAGAAACAGGATATTGTTCTGCAAAAAATACTGCATCTTTAAAGTATGTTTAATTGAAAATGATGACAAAGACATACATTCTTCTTGATTGATAAAATAAGTACAAATATAAATTAGGAGCATAATGCATATATATTTCTATACAGGCACAATAATTTAGCCATACATTTGTAAGACAAAAGAGATGGAATTGAAATCAATAGCACACATGTTCTTCCAATCAAAATATGACAAATGAATATACAAAACAGGGAATAAACAATTTTGTTCAAAGGAAAAATAATGATAATACACACAGTATCAGGATGTGCTTTTTCTCATTACTACTTTGGCTTTATTATGCCATTGTCCTCGATGAAGTAAGCTACTATTTACATCTTCACAACCAGTTAAGACTAGGAGGCTTTAGAGTTACTCCTAAGGTAACTGTGCAAGACAGTTGTGGCTAATGCAGTTGTTTCTATATTGTCTGGAGATGGTCTGACTGGTTGTCTGTAGACTTAGGATCGACTATTTAAGATGCCAGAGGCATGTTCTGAGATCTTTCTTGCACCTGGGAGACGATAATTATGGATAAGTCTCTCCTGTGTTTGGTCCTGTCCTGGGTAAAGCTTCATTAGGTATGGCTTTAGAGGAAAGGCATCGTCCCCAACAATCACGTACTGGCATTTTCTGCCTGAAAGTAGCAATTTCTGTGCTGGAGGAATGTCTTGTATGCCTGCTTCAATATGCTGCATTAAAAAGCATTTTTCCCAGAACTGTAGAATCACTAGTTCTCCCATTGATACTAACATCCACAAAAAGAGAAACTTGCTGTCACGATCTATGAGGGTCATAAATATAATACTGAAATACTGTAGTCTCTATAGTCATAGTTTTCGGAACCTGATTCAGCAGGCTTCACTATCACGATTCCTTTCCAGTCCAGAGCTCCAAGACAATGTCGATATTTGCAGTCAGAGTAGAATCCTCTTGCAACAGCTTTCCACTCATGTACAGTAGATGGCATCGTTAATTATGTTGTTTGTAACACTTGACAAATAGCCTTGCACACCTCTGGTATTACTGAGATGAGATTCTGGCTCACTCGATACTGGTAGGCAAGCGATATCTGTGTATCACCTGAAAAGTAGATACATTGAACAGTACTTTATTAATGAGTAGGTTAAACTCCTACAATTACTAAGGCACTACAAGTATTGAGACACAGAAACAGCTAAATGTCTTAATTTTATTGACAAAGTACGAGAAATGTTTTTGCCTCTCTACAGTTGCTTTGATAAGAATACCAATACTTGTAAACGGTTTAATATTCAAAATTTTATTGCAGTATTTGGTAACTTGTCTTATGTTGTTACATCATAGAACTCTGACGCGTTAACTTCGAGCAACTATTTTTTTCTTAAAACTTCTGTGGTGTTTACTTTTTTGTGTCTGATGTTTGTGTAGCGCCTCAGGCACGAGTGAATTGTGCAGTAAAATGCCCATAAGTGTCAGAGGTAAGTTGATGCAGCTGTTATCATAACTTTAAGCAGACTTGGTATTAATCAAGTGTATTTATTCAGGTAAAAATGGTTACCGAATTATGAAACGTAAAATATTTCCCATACCTCAGCTTGTAATACTACGTTTCACACAAATTGGAGTTCCATTTACTAATCGGCTGCTAAATACCGAAAATGTGATGGCAAGTCATTTCTCTGGTGATACAGCTCTCCTCATATTTCTACCATGTCTTGAGACTACTGGACGTGCCGGTTGTCCAGCCTCATAAAGTTCCTGTAACTTTCTTCGTCTACCTGAGATAATTAATGCTCAGATTTCCAAAAAATGCCATACCTTTATCTTCTTGCTAGCCATCTACGTCTCCACAACCTCCTCCTAGACTTTTTAGGCTCCTGTTCTTGTGCTGATGAGAGAATTACGGCGAGAGCAGCGATATGACCAGCGTACACGTCGGCCGTCTTGTTTGTATACAAAACATACGTTAAGATCTCGGAACGCGGCCATTGTGATCGAAAGTCCAGGATACGCGTACAGAGTAGAATGCAAAAAGTTAGATCTAAAGGAAATTTGATACTGTGTGATACCTCCTTAAGGTGAGACTCTAGCCAAAGGTTAGGAACGATGTCAACTCCCAAGTCTCACACACACACACATTCCTGCAATTTATTTCCTTCAAGAGACAGTCATATCGAGGCTTTTCACTGTGTCCCATCATTGTATTACATTTCCTCGGCTTGAATTTCATCAACCATATATTAGACCAACTTTGGGGCCAGTCATGGTCTCCAGTGCTACCTTCATGAATTCCTATCTGCTTGTTACTTCCCTCATGACCTTTACATCATCTTCAAACGTGTTCAGGTCGGGGTTCATTTTTCTGGCAAATCTACATATATCAAGATGAGTATTGGTCCCAGAACAGAGCCCTGCGACACCGCTATTAACTTAATCCCATGTTGAGATGGCTCGTCTAACATGCGTCTTTCCAGTGATCTAATCTTTTTCACTAAATTTCACCGAGCCTTTCTCCGCAATACCCAGGTTCCTTGATGCTGAACTCCATTCCCAGTTTGTGTAGTTTCCACGAGAACATCTCTTTAAGTCTATGTCTCATCTCTGCTGCTATAACTTCTTCATCTTCCACATAATTAAACTTAAGCATTGCATGATCACTTCTTGTGTTTGGTGTATTATATATAATATTCTCAACATTCGTGCTTAGTACGTGTGAAGATAAGCATTGGTAATGGTGATGTATCAGTTCCTCCCATTTCATGCCCTCCTTCCCTCCCTCGCCGACAGTTCTGCGTGCACGCGGACAAGCGCAAGATGCTGCAGGAGTTGACCTCATCGCTGCACCTGCGGCCCAACAAGCCACACGTCCTCTGGGAGCTGGCCCACTGCATCTCGTCCGCTGTAAACGCTGACGGCTGCAACCTGTACCTGGCGAACACCGTGTCCAACACCCTCCACCAGCACATCCAGACCAAGGAAGGGTGTGTATCAACCCCCCGCCTCCTCCCCCCACTCCCTCCCACCCCATTGCGGAGTGTGTCGTCGGGAGGGGAAGGGAGTGTGTGTATGAATAGAGTGTGTGTGTGTGTGTGTGTGTGTGTGCTTGTGTGCGTGTGTGTGTGGAAGGAGGATATTTGTATGCGAGTCATCACGTATGAATGAGAACAATAACAGTTTATCTGCTTAGGGATATATATACAGTATCCTAAGTTCTTAATCTGTCAGCTGGCGGGGAAAATAGCTAAGGAGGAGCACCAGGCAGTGAATGTACTGCCTTGGCATCTTTATAGGAATGTGCAACTGGGTGAGTACATTGTGTCAGGAGGTGCGCTGTCTGGGGAGGAATTTGCATCACGTGTATGATATACTGTCTTTCCGGAACAGGTGCATTTACCGATTATCTGTATCCCAAAAGTTTTTGTCTCGCCGAGGTTCAAATGTATTGGTCTTCTTCCTCATGTATGAGGCGGGAAGGGAGTGTGTGTTGGTGGGGAGGGAGTAAGGAATGTGTGTGTGTGTGTGTGTGTATGTGTGCGTGCGTGTGGGTGTCTGTCTGTCTGTCTGTCTGTGTTTGGAAGACACCATCATGAAAACAGTATATTTCATCTAACGCAACAATAGATGTATCACTTACTTTAAGTATATTTAACGGAGTTGTTCATGTAAAGATGTTTACAGAAGAATCTTATCTTCGTATATTACCTCATGAATTTTTACCTGCGTATTATTCGTGTGATCCAAGTTAACTAACGTTAATTCCAAACCACAGATGAAAATTTCATCCTCAACATATGATGTGATGTCGACATATATATATATATATATATATATATATATATATATATATATATATATATATATATATCGCTGGCCTTGCTGGGTCTTTGCTGGGTCTTTGAGTTCAAATAGCAAAATGTTTTGAGTGGGGGTGCCCACACTTTTGATATATTACATCTTAAACCATATCTAGACGTCAGGAAATGTCTATACATTCTCTTTAAAATATCTGAACCTCAATTAACCCAACCAGCATTAGGTATTAGGTCATGAGGGTGGCCTCCAAGTGTATGCCATCAGGTTTCCTGACCTTGCCTTACCGTGTTACAGCCTTCCTTGAGCTTTATGAACTTGAGCTGACCCTCACATTGACCTAATAATACTGTCCTTAACCTGAAAATTACACAAAGAACATCACAGACCTCATTCGACCTCTGCCCACGTCATGACTGTCTGTCTAACCTGCATTAACCTTTGACCCAGCGTGGAGGTGACCAACTCGGGGTCATGGAGCTGCGACATCGGTACGGGGTCGTGGCTGTGCGCCTGGGTGGCCAGCACGAGACAGGTCGTCCGCGTCACCTCGCCCACGAACGACCCCAGGTTCCCAAAGGGGTGTCCCTTCCCCGAGGTAGGTCGACCAGGTCATCCTTGGCCTTGGTCACTCTTCATCCAAATCATCTTCCTCACTCCTAGGTCCTGGTGGCCTCCCAGGCAGGCCTTTGATGTTAGCCAGGTAAGCCCTTGATGTCACCCAGATAGACCCATGATGTCGCTTAGGTAGGCTCATGATGTCATCCAAGTCCCATGATTCTATGTCACACAGGTAAGCCTGTGATATCACTCAGGTAGGCCCATGATGTCACACAGGTTTCCCGGACATTTTACCATGTAGCTGATCCAACAAAGGAATCTGAATTCTGAACGTCATCAGCTGCAGCATAAAAGAAACGCACTACAAATAGATATGGTTCACACATGCAGCGAGAGCATGTGTGGTCTTTGAATTTACCAAAACAAGGTTCTTCGATCGGTGGTTATAACTTGACTTTAACAGCCTTAACGACCCTGTCAAGTGATAGAACTAAACCCCAAACGACCAGTCAACAATAAAATAGTTTAATCTGAGGATCTTTTGTTTCTTCTTCTGTGAAGTTTTAGTAAAGGATTAGAAGGCAAGACATGAAGAGTGGATTCGTGTTCGTTCAGAATATAAAGTAAACAATAGATTGTGGAAAAGTGTCCCTTCATTAATAGGTTATTTTACCAAGATAATGTTTTGCCCAACTCTCGAGGAATAAGAGTATTGTTTTTGGCTAGCATATAAAGAAAATGTGAACAATGCCTCAAAACATTTTTGGAAAAAAGAATGGCAACCGTAGACTCTGAATGTTCATGCAAGCGTAAATCTTTGCTGTGTGGTCGATGTTCAACTGGTACTAGTCGGAGCGGCTTTGACGTGGATTAAACATCAAATTGGTCCATAACCTTCAAATGAAGAGTTGTAAAGCGTTTAGTCACCTGCTTTGATAGATCTTTGTTTGACATCAGTATGATTTGTGTTTAACGACCAGCTAGGTAACTGCCAACGAACATTGAAGCCGAAAATTAGGCTATATGGACATGATGTCATACCGTTTAAGCGTCCTCTTTGGCTTTGTCTCAGTTAGGCAGGTTGCCGGCAGTATTTCTGGGTCTGTTGGTGGTAGTACGGACGAATTGTACCTCTAGCGGAAGGAACATGAAAGTTATATTCGAATATCGGAAGGCAATAGATCTTTTAGATTTTGTCCGTACGAATAATTGAAAAGGGAACACAGCCGAATGTTACGACGAAATCATAAAAGCTATAGAGAGCAAGTTGCAGTGAAGAATGGGACACCATTTTATACATTTCACTCCACTGCTTGAAAAACAGGACTCATGTTGTGGAGCATTACAGTCAAGCCCGTCATGAAGTACTACACTCTGGAACGTCGTGCAGCACCACACTCAGGTAAGTCATGCAATACCACAAGCAGGAATGTCATTAAAGCACTGACTTGCATGTTCATGCTGAACCCATGAATTTCTTGGATACTCTAAGTCTGGGAACTTGCGAAACATGTTAAGTAGTTGAACTGAGTCTTGGTGCTCACGGTCCGTGGCTCCGAGAAAATGCATCTTGTGTATCCCTCTAGTCACAACGATTTAACTCTTTGGCACTAGGGCTTGGCCAGAGACCAGGACATCGTACCCACAAAACGTCCCTTCGTGTTCAAATGGGTATGAGAAATATGTCCAAAAATAAGCATCTACTTTGGGTGTAGGAAAACTGTCACAAAAAAAGCTATGTTTACTTGCTAGCAGTGACTTCCCGAATTTTAAAAGCCGATGATGTCCGAAGCTTCAGAGCTGTGTTATCCGTGACGTGAATCCGAGGAACGCTTCAGATGATGACAACCTTCAGTCTCGTTTGACAAAGAGGGAATCGGAGCAACGCTTAAGGTGATGTGCGAGGCTTCACAGCCTCGTTTGACATGACGTGAAACTAAGCAACGTCTCAGATGATTTCCAGAGATGCACAGCTTTGTCTGACGTGATGTGAATCGAAGCAACGTTTCAGATATTAGTAATATCCGAAACTTCACTCCTTTGTTTGACGTGACGTGAACTAAAGAACATTTCAAACAAAAATTGATATCCGAAGCTTCACTCCTTTGTTTGACGTTTCGAGGACCAGAGCAACGTCAGGTTACACTGATTCAATAGGTTTCTTTTCTTTCTGTTATTCAGAAATTTCTTTGGAACAACCGAACTAGTCAATCTGAAACTTGCACGATTCATGGTCTAGGATTACCCAAATTGGTTCAGGGATACATCTCGTGTGGTAAGGAAGAACTGTCGCAAGCCATTAACGTATGTTTTATAAGAAAAACTCATTATTGCTGGTAGCAATAAAATATAATAATAATAATAATAATAATTATTATTATTATTATTATTATCATTATTATTATTATTATTATTGTTATTATTATTCTTGACTTGCAGCATGTAATGGTGTGGTGTCCCCACAGGAGGAGGTGCACCACGCCCTGTCCATGGCTGTGGTGCAAAACGACGGGGAGCTGGCCGCCGTCTTCGAGTTCTTCAGGAAGCAGAGTGGCGAGCCCTTCCACGAGGAGGACGAGGAGATCGTCAACTCGTACCTGGTGTGGGGCGGCATCGCCATCCACTACGCTGAGCTATACCACAGTATGGTCAAGCAACGCAAGCTCAACGACTTCATTCTCTCCGTCGTCAAGTGAGTTGAAGGATGACTCGTGTTGGAGTTGAGGGTGGTTCATACTGATTCACGCGGTTGGGGAGTGACTCGTACTGATTCACTTGAATGGAGAGTGACTCGTATTGATTCACGTGAATGGAAAGTGACTCTGATTGATTGAAGTGAGTCGAGGGTGACTCGTACTGATTCTGGTGATTAGAGGATAGCTTGTACTAATTCAAAGTGAGTTGGTGGTGACTCGAACCGATTCAGATGAGTCGGGGTTGGTTCGTACCGCCTCTTTTGTCGTGCATTTCTCAAGGAGGGTGAGAGGATCGGGGAAGGAGCTGGTCTCCTTTATCGCCCGTCCTTAGCGCACTTGTGGGGTTCCACTTGTGAGATGATTCACTAATATCAGGAGAACTGTTGGAAGTTCTGGATGTTCTGTGCGTAGGTGGAACGTTCTCTCTCTCTCTCTCTCTCTCTCTCTCTCTCAGCGTTGTGCCGGATTCGGTACCAAATATCACCTGTTGCGTGTGGTGGTCGTGAGCCAGATACTCTCTGTTTGAAGTCGAGTCTGCGGTGGTTGTGTTCCGTATGTAATTCTGATTTCCTGCAACAGGTTTTACGGGACACCGTTTTCTTGTGCACACCTTAATATTAGCCTAGGTATCTGTCTAATGTCTTTTAAACTTCCATTAGCTAAAAATATGGGTAGAGAGTTTAGCGGTAGCACTTTATTGAGCATATATATATATATATATATATATTTATATATTCATACATTTTTTTTCATACATATTCGCCTTTTCCCGCATTAGCGAGGTAGCGTTAAGAACAGAGGACTGAGTCTTAGAGGTAAAATCCTCACTTGGCCCCTTCTCTGTTCCTTTTTTGGAAAACCAGAAACTGGAGGGGAGGATTTCCAGCCCCTCGCTCCCTCCCCGTTTAGTCGCCTTTTACGACACGTAGGGAATACGTGGGAAGTATTCTTTCTCCCCTATCCCCAGGGATAATTTATATATACTATTGTTATTATTATTAACCTGTTATCTGCATCCCTTAAGATATTTCGATCTTTCGGTAAATCTGATTAAATTTTCAAGGATGCATTATTGTCCGTTTGAGCCACGTATCTCCTCACGGTAAGGTTGAGGTAGCTGGATGACAAGTCATGTTGCTGCAGCCTTCATGGCTCGTCCTGAGTAGTGGAGGGAGCCTTGTGTCTCCTCCAACGCTCTCTACCGTATTCTGTCTCCGTTGTTGGAGAAAAGAGTCTTCAACAAAATCCCTATAAGTTGTTGATGGATTTCAGTAGGGAGAGCTGAACCTGGTCCTGTGAGGCAGTGTAGCCTGCGTCCTGGATGGATTCTGGCTCACGTGATCTTCTCAGAAGAGTTGAGGAGGTAAGCGAAGGGAAGCTTATCCTGTATCAATGTGTCCAGCTCCCGATCGACGTAGGCAGTTCCTTGAAAGAGATTTTAGAGGATTTTTGTCATGTTTTATTGCTGGAATTTTAATTTGTGATTATCTGTAATTAGTTCTAGGTCCCCAGTGTTCCTCTGCCTTGCAATAGAACGAACACTGCAGGCCTACAGTACATTTGGTTGCATGACCTGGACAGTTTACAGGATTTTCTCTCTGCATTATCTGTACGTCGTCTTACTTTTACCACACTAATCTGTGTCTCTGGTATCTACCACTTTCACAAACAGCCTCGAAGGGACCCAGTAGTCTGTTGCTGTCTGAATTCCTTTGTATCCTTTTGTAAATAGAAAATTTCTGAGAAATATTCATATCCACACCGCTTCATAACAGAAGACTCCCTGGGGATGATTTCCGGGAATAAAACAATTGATGCAACGCCTTGCAAAGACCAGACTCACAGGTCTTTTTCATGTACAGTTTTCGAGATGAAAGGATAAATGAATGAGAAGTTTGCACTTATGTTGAAAGTCTGTCGAGCGTGTGTACATATTCGCCAATACACACACACACACACACACACACACACACACACAGTCAATGCCAGTCAGCTGCCCACCTGCCTGTCACTGCTGGTTTGGAAACAGTACCATACAGAACTGAATATTACTCCGCTTCTTGGAAAAAGAGACGCATCACTCCGCCCTGATCGATAGCTCCGCCGAGTGTCGGGCCAGCACTCGTCTTGACGGACGGAATCTAACCAGAAATGAACCGTTCGTCGTTTGCAACAGCAGAGCCGCATCGTCGGATCGACTGACCTGAGCAACGCACGGCAGCGACAGACGCTCACCTGATGCTCTTCTGCGGTCTTCCTCCATCACCTAGAACTGTCGGAGGTGGTTTTCTCCCTCGTCTGCTTCAGCGATTGTTGGACGTCGCTATATCTTTCAGTGTCTTCCTCATCCTCTTCAAAGGACAGTTGGAGACAACTATCTTCCCCACACCTTCTACAGAGCTTCTGAGACTCCTTTATCTTCAACTTTTTCAAAGATTGTGGGAGACGGGGAGCTGAGGACGTCTTCCCCTGGCAACATGTGTAAAAGCGCTTCGGAATCTGCTTTACTGGGCGACCTCTGCTGAAAAGGGAGGCTGACCTTTCCAGTCCATCTGTCATACTGACTGACTGAGAGCTGATTGTCACCCTTACTGAGAGAGGCAGCCGTCAGACTCACCGAGATAGAGGCTGACCGTCAAACGTGCTGAGTGAGAGGCTGACAGTCAGTCTTGCTGAGTGAGAGGCTGACTCTCGGGCTTTTTATTATATACCGACCGACACAGCACAGGCAGAACATGCCTCAGTCTAGTGAGAGGGAAAATGGGTAAGAAAAAGTACGAAGTTAAGAAGAGCTCCTCAGGTGTTTGTAGACCTGACTTTAAGGGATAATTAAGGTTGTAGGAAGAGGGAAAGATGAATGAAAGAAAAGAGGTCCAAAGCTTCGAAGTTTCAGGGAAGAAGGGGGGATCATGACGGCCAATCTTCGTGTGCCGGGTCTCCACACAGCAACTATGGGAAGCAGCAGCTAGGCGCAAGTCATGAGTCAAAGCCTTCATGGCCGGGACACCTGTATACAGCTCACTGCGGCAGTGCCACAGTGCAAAGACCCTATAGAATAGGAAGAAGGGAAGCGACCTCACGATGGGTGGAGGGCGATGGTTGGAGAGAGGTGATGCCCGGTGAATTACTTATACCGAAGCTATTGATTCCACTCTGAGAAATAAAAGGTGGAGGAAAAGCCACCTCCCAAAAATGCTTGCAACACTCCATTACTCGTTAAAAAATATACTGCTATCCTTTGACTTTAGTGTCCATAATCACCATCCTAGTATCTAAATTATCTTCTCTGCTTGTTACTGATGTTTTCCTATGGTGAATGTCCACTGGGTTTGCTGTAACCAACCCTGCCTCACTTTCCCGCAGCTTCATCCAATCGTGTAAACTCCCTGTCGCTTCGCCAGTTTTCCCGAATTCTGCTTCCAGTCTTTCAAGCAGGTCACAAAACATTAGAAAATAAGTTCTTCCCTGAGGAGTAGGTCTCGGGTGAACTTCATGCAGCCAGGACAGCTGATACACACGAAGACGCCATTTTCGTTCGCTTGAGTTCGCTTGGGAGCCGCATGAGACACTTTCACTCGCAGCAGAAGTTAGACCTCGACTAACGGAGGGCAGACTCGACCGCTACATTTAAGTTTTAAATAAGTTTGTTGACATCTTTAGCGAAAAGGTCTTCAAAATATGGAGAGCAAGAAATATGTTAGAATGTATGTAAAGAAGCACTTTCATAGTATAACAGTAGGTAGCTGGAATAAAACTGAATGAGGAAATAATGAAAGCTGACAGCATAAAGAAGTTTAAAGATATCGAAAAATAGTAGAAAATGATCAAGAATGAGACCTCACGAATGTAAGACTCCCTCCCGTTACCTTGAACATAGGTAATTACACACACACGTGTGACAACGTTCAAATATTATAAAGTAATCATTTAGAAAGTTGGTTCTATACTTTGAAAATTCATAGCGATTTTTTTTAATCATTCTTGGTTTTATATTTTACATGGTATAAGTTCACGTGAACTAGAATGTTCGTTTGAAGGTAATTTTTATAAAAAAAAACGCAGATAAGCTTATGCATTTGAAATGACATCGTTGATAAGGGGAATGATCATTATGCTTTAGATATATTAAAAGTTCAGACTCCCGTCATAACCGAAGCCTTTTTTTTTTTCAGAAGGGGGTTAAGGGGGCTATCGTTTAAAATATTTTGTGTCATTAATGGTCTTATTTACGTTACATAAACAGAGTGATAATTGAGGTATTTAGGACGTCTCGCCATATAAATAAACTCCTCCAACCCAAAATTAAGTACAGCGGAAGCTTCAGAAACAAACTAACTGGTAACGCTAGCAGCAGAGTGGAGCCTGTATTCATAGCAGTCATTCATTAATGGTGGGCATTCAGGGGCTGTGCTCCCATGCATTCGATCATCAGCTGATCTAGATAAACGTTAACGAAGCACGCATGCGTACGTGGTAATCAGCTGATGTGTGTAAATATTGATGACGGAGCACCATAAGTCAACATGTTACGCTAGGGACAGTATTTTATGATATTTCTGTGAAAATACAAATACTATGCTTTGGATAGCACAGCAATTAATGATAGACCATAGTTACAATCGATCATCATTGTTTTTATCAAAATGAGAAATTGGTAGGAACTAGAAATTCGCTTGATGAAATCGGTCTGTACAGCAGATATCTTCCAGCATCGATCATGATGACTACCATTCAACTGTACGATCATGAAGAATGGCAAAGTTAATGTGTGCCATCCTGTAACTATAATCACCGTACGCTAAGTTGGCGAAGAAGCCATGCCCCTCTTCCATAGCTAAGATAGCTGATTGGTTCATATATAGTGTTCGTGTCGCTATCTATTCACATTAAGTGTGTTCACAGTATATAATCAGACCTGTTCTTTGTATAATAATGTTGAAAATTTGGAATATAATAATTAAAATGATTTTAAGGCATTAGCATTTTGGAGAGGATGTTAAAATTGTTAAACATGTATAACAAACGGTCGAAGTCAAGGACAACATGGTTTTCGAATGAAGCATATTCATTATTTTTTGTTTTGTAGCAAATATAAGGTGCTAATGCCTTAAAATCATTAAAATTTTTGTTCCCAATTCTTAACATTATTTTACAGAAGAACAGGTCTGATTATAAACCGAACACAATGTGAATAAATGGATAGCGACATGAACATTATATATGAACCAATCAGCTACCTTAGCTATTGAAGGGGGTCGTGGCTTCTTCGTCAACTTAGCGTACAGTGACTATAGCAAGTGTGGTATATAGCAAGAGTGGTCGACAGCAAGGATAGTCGTCAGCAAGGATGGTCACCAGTAAGGGTGGTCGACAGTAAGGGTGGTCGACAGCAAGGGCGGCCGACAACAAGGGTGGGCGTTAGCAGGAGTGGTCGTCGTCAGCAAGGGTGGGCGTCAGCAGGAGTGGTCATCAGGAAGAATGGCCGTCAGCAAGGGTGGTCGACAACAGGGGTGGTCGCTAGCAAGAGTGGTTGACAGTAAGGGTGGTCGCCAAATAGGATGGTCGTCAGCAAGAGTCTTCGATAACAAGGATGATCGCCAGCAAGAGTCGTTGACGACATGGATGGTCGCCAGGATGTAAAGCTCCCGTTTGTCATTCGGAATTGAAAGAGCCAAAAATAAACGAGATTAGGGGCTCTTCTGCGTCTACCTGGTTGCCGGGTCTTAGATTCTATGCACTGCCTATGTCGCCTTACGCTAAGTTGGCGAAAAAGCCACGCCCCTCTTCCATAGCTAAGGTAACTGATTGATTCATATATAGTGTTCGTATTGCTATCCATTTGTTCACACGAAGTGTGTTCACAGTTTGTAATCAGACCTTTTCTTCAGTGTAATAATGTTGAAAATTGAGAATATAAAAATCTAAATGATTTTAAGGCATTAGCACTTTATATTTGCTATAAAACAAAGGAATAATGAATAGGCTTCACTCGAAAACGATGTTGTCCTTGACTTCGACCGTTTGTGATAAATGTTTAAAATTTTTAACATCCTCTCTAAATTGCTAATGCCTTAAAATTGTTTCCAAGTTTTAACATTATTATACAGAAGAACAGGCCTGATTAAAACTGTGAACACACTTAAAGTGAATAAATGATAGCGACACGAACATTGTATATGAACCAATCAGCTACCTTGTATATAGTTCCCTGCGTGAATTTTTCACTCCGTCTGTTCATCTTTTCTATTGTGTATATA
>JAYMFT010001756.1:0-17359 GCA_038088735.1 Panulirus argus | reverse complement strand
ATATATATATATATATATATATATATATATATATATATATATATATATATATATATATATATATACTGACAGACAGAAACAAACACAGATAAACCGATAGAAATATAGATATTAACTTTCCCGTAGCTATTCCCTTTCACTGCCTTCATATACTTAACTAATCAACGAACAAACGAAGACCTATTTCACTTCTCTTCTGTAGTGTGGCAAGAAAAAAGAAGTCTTACAGACTCGTACAGTTCCGAATACCTACGACGTATTCGAGATCATTCTTATCAAATGTTTCCATCGTTTCAACCAAGGGCTCTGCAAGAGGATAGGCCCGTCTGGTTACCGTCACAGATGATACAATTCTGACCAACATATCTGGTTACCGTCACTGATGATGCAATTCTGACCAACATATCCAAACATCACAACAAAAGTGAACTTCACTTCTTTCAATCAATATGTCGCAGATTTTTTCGTGACTATGTAATTCAACAGTGCAAGAACTATGTAATATGTGGCTTCTTTGGATATCTCACGAAGAGCTAAATACATTCATTACGCTGTTTGCCACATAATGTGCACGGATGAAATCATCTGTTGCGTCTATGGCTTTTTGATATGATAAAATACACTATGTTAAACATCTCGGAACTTCGAAGAAGTGCCTGCCAATACCCAAACCAGATGGAACAAGCGTATTTCCTAGATGCGCTGGTCAGGGTAAAAACCTTACCCAAAACGCTAAACGTCGGCAAAACATAGTACCGGCCGGGCAGGTGTGGTGTGGCGGAGAGGCGAGGCGGGAGGGTGGACGCTTGGGTACAAGTTAGGGAGAGCCGAGTGGTGGGGGGGTTGGCTGGTGCGGGGGTGGGGGGACGGATGCGGGGGTGGGGGAAGAGTTTTGCGGCGGACAAATGGTCCTCTTTCATTACCAGGTGTATGTTCTGTTGACATTGTCATGCCGCGCCTTTATAACAGGATTTTCACTTCCTCTGACTCTGCTGGAGAATGGAGAGGTAACAACTAAATGCATTCGGTTTCCTTCTCGGGAAGCGTTTCTATGAGACATTAGAGTACATCTAATTTCCAGATAAAACTGACTTCAGAGGATATGACGATTATCGATAATTTCTTCATATCCAGTAGAGCACATTACTGCTTAACCGTGAGCAGGTGACTGACAGTGGGGGTTGGTAATACATGAAACAGGACGAAAAGAGGGTTGGAGAATGGCGGCGTCATATTGGCTGGTGGAGGCCACGCGCCGGGCAGAGCCGCCAGCTGCTGTTCTTTGTTTTGGTTGTGGCGGACCTTCACCCCGTCCTTGTCTACCCTCGCCAAGCGCCTGCTTCATCTACTGTTTAATAACAGAAACACGTAAACCTTAAAGTATCTCCTTTAGTTCTCTTCAAAATCAAACCTATAAAACAGGGCATTATTCAGTGTGCGATGAATGAAGTATTACATCTTGGCGAGATAATAAATTTTGGCCAACATTCACTGGCAGCTGTGTGTCATGTGAAGACAGAGGTGTAGGATTGTATTACAGAAGCGGACGGTCCTACTCCAGCCAAATGTTTTGTTCCCTCCTCACAGAGAACACTCAGTGGCTGTATCTATGTACACGTAACACACACACCTGAACGGCTGATGTCAAAATGGTATACGCTTAAATTTATTTGAACTTTTAACTCATTAGTAAGGTCGAGTACAATACATAAAATGTAAATTTATGAACTGATAATGCTGCTCACGTTTCTTTCTAAACCGAAGTTAATCTGATTGTCAACCATTAAAGAACAAACCCGATGAAAGTTATCTTAATACCTGGATAAACCTATTACAGCAACTTATACACCCTGAGATGTAAGTCTTAAGAATACCGCAGTTTGTGTGAACGACGAATGCCAAAGTGATGCATTTCGGTGCTGTTCACCTGGGTAGAAGGGGTCGTGAGGGTCATGCTGCCCGTGGAACACACAAAGCCATTATATGACTGGGGAACGAAAGGGATGGGGGAGGGCGAGGGTTTGCTGAGGTGGTAACATGCAAAAACACTCTACTAACCTGCCAAAATAGATACACACACACCTCCCATTACAAACATGTTCTATTTCCCAGCCGGAAAATATTCGTCGTATGCAAAACAACTTCTTGAGATTTAGCTTCCAAAAGAAGAATTAAACACAATTCTTTTGACTTAACGGCAATTTTGTGGTCAGGTTCATATTTTAAACAAGATATCAAATAATAATGCACCCATGTGCGACCAATACTCACACTAAACAACGGCTGCATAAGAGTTATTCGGCAGAAAATATAGTTTACGGTTCATTATAAGTATCTGATGTCCAAAGATGTGGAGGCCATACAAGTGGCAGGTGAGTAATAGCAGCTACCCAGCATGAGAGGACAGTACACCATGTTCTACCTGGAGACTTGTGGAAGCTCAGCTCAATGTATTCCATCCCCCCGAATCCACCCCACCGTTTAACACGACCATACTCCAAATTCTCATTAAGCAGTAAGAAAAATGTAGAAGGTTTTAATTCATACCTGCCGATCGTTTATAGGTATATGATCGCCAATCTCAAATATTCTCTTTAACATCGTGCTAAGGACTTTACAGTATAAGGAGGCTGGCGTCCTGTCTGGTCCTGGCGTATGGCATGGGCTTAGTTAATTATAAACTGGGGAGGGGGAAGTTGGCGTCTGGTGGGGCGGGAGCCTGGTGCCTAGCAAGGAGGCTTGGTGTATGGGAGGAGGCTTGGCGTGAGGCAGGCAGCCTAATGAGTGGAAAGTATTAGGGTTAAACCTGAAACTATAGCATTCTCGCTGGGCCTATCATCACGCTATACAACGACCACACGCCTGATAGCGGAACAGTCTCTCTGGCAGTGAAGGAAAATGGGATGAACACATATGGTCTAAAGTCCTGGATAACTTATGTCACAGTCAACATAGGGATGAACCAGCCGACGTAAATACATAGTCACAGGACAAGAATAATGCAGGTAAAAATACTGGTTCCCTTTGACGGTACTGAGTCACAAGTCTGACATCCACGATGACCAATCCTCTGTGGTATAATTATCCAACTCGTGCCCACGTATGGCAGCCACTCCTCTGGATGTACCAAGCAGATGCTTCTCAAGAGCTGCATCACAAAAGAACCATCGTGGTTGCAAATGGACAGTGTGTGTGTGTGTGTGTGTGTGTGTGTGTGTGTGTCTGTGCGCGCGCGCGTGCTGCTGCTGTTGTTCGATGCCAGTCTGCTTATTTATGACAAAGCACAAAATTATTCTGAGAATTTTTTCCATCAATAATAGTACTATACTAATGAAAAAATCGTTGGAGTTCGTAAAATAAAAATACAAGGTAAAGACCATATATCTTGTCTTAACGGTGATCACTTCATAAAACGGAAATGAAGCCCTATCAAGCAACCACCTCCGCACTGGGAAGCGAAATCTTAACTCAAACCGATCCAAAGTATGGAGCTGGATACGTTAATTTTGCATCCCTTCCCCACCACCCCCTAACCCATGCTCCCATTTCCTCTCTGCGCCTCTCCTAAAGCAAGTTTTTACCCAAACACATGCAATTAACCCCAACTATCAACAACCCGTTTCAAGCGACCTTTCAACACAACAGTGGCCTAAACCTGTGACTTAACCCTTGACGATCAGGTGTCACAAACAAAGTCATCGTATCCATGGGTAAAGCTCGCGTCGTACCGTCGGACTCAAAGATCGTATACGTGTACTCTTGCTCCCGGGGTTTAAATTGTGGGCATAGCAAGGGCCGGCCTCAGAGGGGTTTCAATATGTTTAAGAGGTAGTTGCCAAATCTACGTACATACTATCTTGATTCTAACTACAATTTTTTACAACCACGTGTCGAAGAAGCGGCGCAACACTGCTTTCAATTGTCTCAAGATTTTGTTCGTAACAATAAAAACTCCGCGAGCAATATGTCGAAAAATCAAAAATCAAGATACTGCATATGGCAACAAAGCAGTCCCCACTGGAATCAAATTCCGGGCCCGTCCCTTCCCCTCTCTACAGCTATTTAAATCTTGGGGTTTGATCACCACATCTCTTCGCAGGGATCTGGGAATATTCACGTCAATTTCCGCAACCCGGAAGGCCTTCTGTTACTGATACACACACAATCTCACTAGAGTGTGCATGTGTTTCTTCATCACCTGAACGTTATTCTCTATGTTTACTCAGAAAACGAATTAACTAATCGTCTGCAAAGAATGCTGGTTTTTTATCAGCTCCAAAAGAACACAAGAACAGGATATGGAAATAGGCAGGCTCTACGTGCATACGGGCAAATATATTCTGATACCTACTCTACTTTAGCCGAGTGAAGTACACATGACATAATCACCATCCTGTAAACAAACCCAATGAACCACAGAATATTTTTGCTCAATAGTTCAATTTAAAGAATTCCGAATAGCTTGAGTTGGCTGGTACAAACATAAGACATCTGACATTAAACATTTAATTAAAAAAGTCTATCTGAGACATTAAACATTTAATTAAAAAAGTCTATCTGATGTCATAAAAAAAAGTGAATTTTCAGCTTAGCTGAAAACAATAGCCGTGATCTCAAATCATTATATATTAAAACCGATCCTCGTAAAAAAGCTACACCGGCCATGTATCAGACTAGACCGGCTTAATGTCAGTCAGTCTCCAATATAAAAAAACACAAGAACTGAATATCACAAGCAACACCCAGCCAGTGAAAATGTTTATCCCATAACTGGGTCGTCCATACCACAGGCCAGTTAATGTTGCCTTGTCACACACTGCAGCAAGAAGTCAACACGCTGGAGCCGACTGTGTGTAGCCTTGTTACACTGCTGCAACGCATACATATGTAAACAAAACATAGGCTAGAGTTTTTACCAGATGTCGACTTCTCTTTATCTCTTCGAGGATCTTTCAAGTACACAAGTACGCGCTCATACGGTTTCGACATCAACTAGAGGTTAGTTAACCCAGAGGTCTCTTTACACTGCAGTGAACGCGACAGCCAAGTAAAACGCAGCATTATACGAGGCTACAATAACATGGGCATTATGAGAGTACGTGGACCTACCACAGGGTATATGATAAAGGCAATCTAACGGAGGAAACGTATGTACGTATAATCTCTACGCATTAGCAACATACGAACATGAATGCTTAACCGCTTCAGCACGACGGTAGAACCCGTATATACGACAGCCTGGCTTTCAATTGACCCCAGCGCGTCAGAGCAAAGGCCAGGCCATCATTCTCAAGCACTGTATAGACTTTATGAAGTATACTACCGCACGTTCGTGCGCAGTGGGTGTTCAGTCATGCTCAATATCCATAGCGTCGTGCTCAACAGTAGTACTCATGGGCAGTACCGTGGTACTCAAGGGGCTCACGAAAAAAACTGTGTATAAATCTCCGAGGTAAACATTAAGCCAGAGGACTCCGCCAGGCACCGAAGAATCGGTCGAGGTGGCGGGGTTCTAAAATACCTCTAGGTCAGCCGGTTCACGGCGCTCCACCTCATCTCGGCCTCAGTCACTACAGCCACAAAATACGCAGCAGCTCAGTCGCATCCCCCGCTCACGGGAATACACGCACCTTACAGTATCTCCTCAACACCCTAATAAAAGTCATGTCGTCTTCATGTCAAGCTTGGAAAGTCTCGAAAATTAAGTCCTCCTCCGATGAGGCTTACAGAGGCTTGAAAACCATATCATCTTAGCTCAGGCCTGATCATGATGATGATCACTCCGTACGTTAAATGCATTGTGGGCAAAAGCGATCTTTTCTTGTTTTGTTTACTGCTTTCCCTCTACCCCTACTACATGATATAATCTCGCCGTAGTCTCTCTCTTCATACCCAAGGGTAGCACAGCCGTGCTAAAGGGTCCTACCGTTCATGTTTAAGGATGGTACTGTTGGTGCTCAAAGGGACTTAATCTTGAGTGTTTGAGCATTCTAGCTCATGAGCGATCCTGCATGGCAAGAGGGTTTAGATTTGTACAAACTTAGCCTATGAGTGATCCAGCAGGGCAAGAAGGTTCAAATTTGTACAAACTTAGCTCATGAGCGATCCTGCAGGGAGAGAGAGATGCTCTCCTTGACACACGCTGCTCTCTACCATCACCCGTCCACAGCAAGGATGTATGGTGCGTCTACCACCAGAACTGGAGTGCACGTTCGATGTGGAGGTGTTGGTCAGTTCGAGTACTGGATAATGTTTGAGTGTTACACATACACCTACTCTGTACTGGAAATATTAGAGTGTTACTCATACACCTGGTCTAACTAAAGGGGGATGCATCGTATGTCTAGTGTTGTAATTACTGCTTATGTTAGTTGTAGTAATTCTGGTTATCTTGAGTGGTGGATGGTGAATACTGGACATAGAATAAGATTCCAGTAATAGACGCAATATAGCAATTTGCATCCACGTAAACCACGTACTCCTACACACACTGGTGTTTGCTGGTGGTTACCTATCAATATATCTATCTATCTATCTATCTATCTATTTATGTGTGTGTGTGTGTGTGTGTGTGTGTGTGTGTGTGTGTGTGCGCGCGCGCGCGCGCGCGTGCAAGCCCACCCGAGCGTGCATGTGTCTTTTACATGGCTAATTTCACGGTAGATAATGATTAACCGTTAGTTTCAGTACAAGTGACAAACAAAATTTCGCCACTGAGAACACGGCCTGCCAACCTAACCATAAAAGAATGGCACACGGCAGAGATTCCCCGAAGAATACGTGACTGGACGCCTGGTATAAACCCAGCTGCAGGGCCAAGAACTGACAAGACGACCAGTCTAACATCAACATAACAGGAGAATAAACACAGCGCAAGAACGCTACAACGATCGAAAGGTAGAAGCAATTTCTCCAAGCGACTCCACAAACGGACCTCAAAGTCCTTATCTGGCCTAGCGATTAACAGGTATAACAACACTTGCCGGCTTAAACTACTGCCCTAAACTGGTATCAATAAACACGGCGCAGCAAGGTGTGATGTTACACAGCGGAAGCCACTGTGTCCTACAGTCTTGTTCCACTGCAATTAACATACCTACCTAGCTACTCTGAACGATCCGGATCTTTAGTAGTACCGACTGATAACTGTAAGGTCGCATCTTCTACACCTGGTCAAAACTGGTACCCACCACTGGTCCCTCATTAAGGTTCATTGCCGTATATCATGGCTGGGAGCTGAGTATTACATCCCTCATTAAGGTTCATTGCCGTATATCATGGCTGGGAGCTGAGTATTACAAGCAGCCCACGTATTACTGTACAACTAATTCCTAGTGTACACAGGAATTTCACAGAATTAAATCTTAAAACAAAAAAGCTTTACAACATAATGTAGCTGTGATCTTAATCTCCATATCTGGAGAGAGAGAGAGAGAGAGAGAGGGGGGGGGGGGGAGTGATGTCTCATCATGCCCATGGGTAGCAGTACCGTCGTCCTCGTGGGTCGATGTTTTGAACTCAAAGTGGCGTACCGACTAGTCGAAGCGCCGTACTTTATTGTAGGGTCGTGATGTCATATTCGTCCTGGCGTTGAGTCTAAGGGTCGTAGAGCGTCGTGCTCAAGGGTCGCAGGGTCTTAGTACAGGGTAATACCATTATGCTCCAAGGAAGTAGTGTCGCACTCGGTCATGGTGTGCCCGTGAGTCGGAGCGTCGTGCTCCAAGGATCAACCCAACAGCAAATACCAAGGACTGGGACAAGACAAGCCCCGGGGAACCCCGGATAATTTGACAATCCCGATGACGCAGCTCTCACGGCCGGCCATACTGCGCACTGGCAACGTCCTCCCTGCCTGCCCGTTGCTAACTAGTCTTTACTCACACCAAGTCCTGCCATCTGCCCTACCTTGCCCTCCTGTCTCACCAGCCTAGCCCTCCCTATCATTCAACTGACAATGTCAAGCAACAAAGGTGCCTCTAGTTCCTTAATCTCTACGTATTACGACAGCAATAATACCACATGGAAAGCATCCATCGCTCTACGTTTACGTCGATATTCAGTTCTTCATGCTATCCATTTATGGATTTCTTTAGTCTCCATGAAGCAAATAATGGTGTCAAAACGCGAATCACCATGAAACAGTGACGAGGAAACACCCCTATATAAAAGCAAAATGAAACCTAACCGAATGTTGAGGTTTGTTTCCTACAGTACTTGCTGTCAACAGGCACTGTGGCGCAATTCTGGAAGTCGTTGACCACCGTGATTCATCCCAGTATTGTCGCTTGTGAATGGCAGTCACGAAAGGTGGTTCCCTCTACGCTACGCAGGGGGGGTAGCGGCGAAGACATAGCATCCCCATTTTAGGGTAATGTGGATCAGTCATGAAATCTTCCCCCCTCGTGCCAGGGTTGTGGTGTGTTAGTGTGTGTGAGCGTCATGAGTGCCGCCACACTAGCCCTGGTGCCAGCTGAGGCGTACCACAGGGATAATGGTCACCATGCACGTCATCACACCACAATGACGCAACACCTCACTTGGCCCGACGCCAGCCTCCGCTGTCAAATCCTAACACAACCTCCGTTTTCTGTTTTCTACCCACACACACATACACACACACACACACACACTATGGTGGCGTCCAATGATCAAATACAAATATTACCTTGATACCCTAACCATGACCGCACAACTGGTTAATTCGATGACCTGAACTTCGACCTGACTCAGAAGGGTCAGGTAAAAGTCCTGGTCAACATCCCCTGAGGGTCGTACCGCTCTTGCCCAATCGGGTTTTATACCGAACACATGTAGCCTAACCGTACGGCAAATTATGTTTAGCTATTTTCTTTCTTTTCTCATCAACAATAAAACCATTTCACTCACTGCTAATGACCACTCTCAAGAAGTGGACCGACCGCCCTTGCATTTCGTACCAATATTTATCATCCCTGTTCTTCGCTTCAACAATTCTCACGTCGGGAGAATGCGCGAGTTTCTTGGGGTGTAGAAAATCCACATGATAGAAAATCCACATGAATGAGGTTTTACCATCGACATCAGCTGATTCACGATCTATAATTTTCTCATGGGCTGGTCAAAAGCCAGAACATCGTACCCAAAGGTCGTGCTGTCTTGTTCACGGGTCAAGTACCGTCTCGCTCAAAGGTCGTACAGTTTTCCCATAAGGTCGAAAGGTCGTTCTCAATGGTCGTACCTTCGTGCTCAGAGGTTTAACATAATTGCAGTGGGAAGTAATTTTGTGATGTAATCAGAAAAATATATGCCAAAAGGAATCCTTGCTTTCACACAGTTTTCCCTCGATGTCTTCACATCATTATCCGTCAATTAGTAACAGATCAACAGCACAAATACTATCCGGATAACAAATTCAAAGTTCAAGCCAGCGACACATAAGCAATCACGACCTGCCTTAGTTCGTTGTCATGACAATCATTACCTAAATCAAAGTTATTAAGCTGCTCAGGTTATGATATTTTACCATTAAAAAAATCGATGGTAATTTCATCTACTTCACCGTAACCATGAAATATGGTCAGTGGTAGAAACGTACATTAATATCCAAGGCTTTATTTTCGCGCCTTTAAAATGATAGCGTCTCTATGATACCGTGGGTGAAAAGTAAGCAAACACTTTATCACCAGCGAAACAGATAGAGCTTATCAGAGATCCCTGAGTGAAGGTTGCCAATCAGCAGGCTAGCATTTACAACCAGTTCCGTAATGCTGATAAGGATGCGTAGAGAGCACAGACGACTATCCACAACCCGCTGGCTTCAATACACAAACCTGAGCCAGTGGGCTTGTTCACGGGGAACAACTTCTCCCTTGTGTCCACTTGACTTCACTCGCCATCATGACGGCAGTTACCAAGTGCAACTCTTGAATAATAATATGAAGTTCATACTGCGTGTTGAATACGTTCATCGTTAACCTGTGCATTGTATTGATCAAAAAAATCTACTGTTGCTGTTAACAAAGATCATATATTCCCGAGAATAAAATGACGGCACGTCATATTTCAGGGAAAGGGACTGAGTGGGTGTGGGGCTTTCCTGGAGTGCAAGGCATTCCCTCTGAACACACAAGGGTCGTACTGTCGTGTTCATAGTTCGAATCGTCGTGCTCCTGGGCCATGCCATCGAAGTTATGGGAGAAAACGTCGTACTCAAGGGGTTAACATGGCTGCCTCCCCTAGTCGGAGGTATATTCTGGGAAGCGTCAGCGGGCTAGCTGGTCCGGGCGTCCTGTCTCCGGCGGCCATGACGTCACACCCCCCCCCCTCTTCCAACGCATACTTCCCCGAACGAACACTCGACCTTTGTCTTCCCGTATCGCCGGAACAGTCTCCGATTATCTCCTGAGGCGGTCAACAGATATTACGACTGCGCTGTTTAACGCTAAGACGGAATTTCGTAACACCTGATAGAAGTAAACAGAGCGGCAGTCTAGTGTACAACCGCCGCGCGCGCGGGCCTCAAGGTTAGCCTGATGTAGCCAAAGAAAATACGCGACAAACTCGGCGCTCACGATCGCGTGGCTTGGTAAATCTGTTGGCGGGCGTGGGCTGAGGAGTGAGCGGAGGGCACAGGCGAGGCGCACCTACCAAGAAAACTCGCCAAAACCATGGATAAAGGAAAATGTACCCTTGCTGAGGGAGTCGATGCTCTCAGCGTCAGAAGGTAAGGCCTGGTGAAGGCAAGCCAACCTGACTCACTGAAGGACAGATGATACTGTAGTTAGGGTACAGCAGCCTGTTGGCAAAGCCTGGGCAAGAGGCAGAAGCTGGTGTGGGGCAAGACCAGGCAGGGGCACGCTCGAAATATGGTGCAAACATTGGCTGGGAAAGGGGATGGAAGTACATGACGAACTCTCGAATTTGACATGAGAATGAGCTAGAGAAATCAGTGAATACTTGCGAGCCCTTACGACAAGATTTTGCTAAGACAGAGAGAGGAGGGGAGGGAGGAGCTGTGGAAGGGTTGGTATGGATGCGTACAACAAGAGGCAACAGAGAGGGAAGCAAGGGGAGGAAGGCGGGAGAGGATGGATGAGTTGGGTTGCGGGCCATGTGGTGACCAGTCCGTCCGGCCTGCACGCCTCTCGCTCTGCTCATGCTTCTGCATGACCACTCGCACCGTGTGCCCACCACTACTCACATTCTCCGCAAGTTCTCACGAATTTTATGAATTAATGAGGCCTCGCACACTCTACCAGTTAATGCTACAAGTTACGCTCCCCGACTTCAATTACGAAAAAGAAGATATCGCATATTCCCAACCACCTTATGCTTCAAAACTGCAAGAAACTGGAGCTGATCCGAGGTATCTGCGCTCAACAGATGTTATACCTGACCATTCCGGCTAAGACGACGGTGGTAGAGAGCAGCGTCTTCAAGGGTGGCTTCCGGAATCGAGGTTTTCGTACCCAAGTCCGTACCGTCGTGCTCAAGGGCCGTCTCGCTATGCTTAAAAGCCATACCGTCGTGATCGAGGGTCGTACCGTTGT
This sequence comes from Panulirus argus, assembly GCA_038088735.1. Taxonomy (NCBI): domain Eukaryota; kingdom Metazoa; phylum Arthropoda; class Malacostraca; order Decapoda; family Palinuridae; genus Panulirus; species Panulirus argus. The sequence continues at coordinate 5,831 of JAYMFT010001756.1, read as the reverse complement.
GATCACGGGTCACAGTCACACTCGACAGTTGTGCCGTCGTTCTCAAGGGCCGTGGCGTTATGCTCAAGGGGCGTACCGTCATGCTCAGGGGCCGTGCCATCGTGGTCTAGGTGTCGGGGCGGAACCTGCAGCAGGGTAGGGAACAGGCTGCCACTGGGCGGCCAGCTGGCGCGTGTCCACCATCTGGCGCAGCTGACTACCTGCTGTATCCGCCGTCTACCACACGTCTGCCCCGCCCCGCCCTGCCCTGCCCTGCTCAGACTACCCCCACAACCCATCCACCAGCCGGCCGGCTGGCCTGTAGTGTATGCCTGCTCATGCCCCTTCCCAACACGCTCAGCATTAATCATCCCACCCAGGCAATACATGTGACAGCACGACTGACTACTTCGTAACTTGCACGCTACTAACTTTTAACCAGAGACCTGCGTTTAGCGCCATTCAGGCTTGGCCTCTTCATCAGGTAGGTAGGACCCTTCGGAAAAACGGTGAGACCCTTGGGTAGGACGGCGATGACCTCTGACCTCACCCTCAGAGGTCAGGTCATCACACCTGAAGGTCATCTCAAGTGATCAGGGAGTTAGTAACATAATCTACCTCTGTGTGGATGGATGTCAGTGCGGATACAACAATGGATAATAATGAACATAACAATTCAGCAACGATGTTCTTCATCCCTACAACTATCTACTCAAATCTAAAAAATAAAGTATTTACCAGAAAAAATACCAAAATAATCTTGGTTCTGTAATACGTATGGGGAAAATATTTCATCTTGATATATAACCGGCAATATAAAAAGTTTGACAGACAATGGGGTAAACTTCCATTATCCTCTTATTGGAGAATAATGAATGGGTTGACACAAGCACGTGGAAGAGAAGACTGAAAGGAATGGATGAAGGCGTGAGCAGGTTAGTACTGCCTCGTCAGGACATGTCGAACCTGGTAACCTTGACCGACGCCAGTACTCCAACCAGTCAGTACCTACACCACTATAGTACACACACACCCGCGCCAGCTCACGTGCTGCCAACTGGAACATAAATACTCAACCACACCCACTGCCAATTCTCGTACAAAATGCAAGATACAAGAAAGTAATGCGGTGAGCTCGAGAGATTTCGCCCAGGCACGCTGTCGAGTGTGTGTCATCCATCACATTCATATTACGATGAGTTCAATTGCGTAAATCATCGTATATACCGCACCAGTTTTAGTTCTTCCTAGTCCGTTAACACTGCGGGAGGGCTGTCTGAAAGGGTGAAGAACACTACATAAACCTGTAACACTGATTGCCCTGATCATATAAATGTGTCTGAGAGAACTGGTGTAACGCGATATATTTAGGATTCCTTTTGTGCTGGTAACACGATACATTTATGATTCCTTTAGAGAAAAATGACACTGGTTTTGACATCTTTCTCACTCTGATTCCTAATTTCAACCCCTTTAGTGAGGCGATAGTATCTTTGAGCAGGACGATATACGTCCTTTAGGTAGGATAGCCTGGCCTTTGATGTCACGAATTAAAGGATTAGGTCAAAGATCAGGCCATCCATCACCAATACTGCTGTGCCTAAGGGGTTAAAACAAGGATGACAGAAATTGTACATGGCTCAGGTCAGTGTGTCAACAATGCATGACTAGGTGCTTTCCCAGGCATACCAAAACAAGCAAACGTCAGCCAATGGCAACTCTGCGATCTAAGAGAAAGAGATATAACAAAGGTTTAACGACAGCTTCATCGCTTATTTCTGTAACAAGAATCGAAATTACGATTCCAGCTTTATCAGAGCCGAAACGTCTGGTTTACAAGACACAAATAATAGAAGTGCTGGGAGATAACGGGATTAGGAGGAGGACCAGGAGCCGAGAGGCCTTAAATATAGATCTGAACACGGAACATAAGTCTTACGTACCTGGCAAGCGTTCTTATTCCCTTCTGTCTTCGAATCCTAAGCCCACTCCACCACCCGTCCTGCTGGAGATAAAATAATGGAAATTGTCAATACTAAAATGTTATTGGCTATAAAGAGTAAAAAGACTTACACGTATCATAACCAATCAATCGATATTAGATATGATGGAATTTAAAACTGATTCACGGCAGCACTCCAGAAGTAACATCAATAAACACATGAACACCTTGCGGTGAACTTACGAGGAGAGTCTGGGGTGGCCTAGTTTCCGAAAGGGACTCTGTGTGGGGTTCAAAAAGTGCGACCTGTTGGGTTCGAAGAGACTTGAGGGTGAGGACGGAGAGAGCAACACTGGAAACTGAGGAGAGAGAGAGAGAGAGAGAGAGAGAGAGGAGGAGGGAGTCGAAGTGTGGCATGGAGGACGTGCATACCGGCAATAACTCAAGAGATGGCAGGGCAACTGATAAACTTGCAATACGACAAGACTTTGGGTGGCGGGGTCCATAAAGAGCGAGTGAAGGAGAGCGGAGAGGCGGCGGCCGGCGCGACGCCAGCAGCGGAAACAAGAGGACAGAGGAGTTCGTAGAGAGTGGCGGGATTGTGTGTCCCGAGAGCGACACGTGGGGGCCTGGGCCGGCTGCCCTTAGCCATGCCCGTCAATAACGGCCGAGAGCAAGTCTTAATAATCTACCGAGAAGCCGACACAACACAGGAGGCAGGAGTGACTCCCAAGTTTCAGGCGGCCGTGCTGCTGCTGGCAACAAGACCGGAGCGTCCTGCGGCACGGGACGCGTGTGCCGGCTAAAGAGAAAGAGAGAGGACTTGGGTACGCTCTTCCCTCCATCACGACTTCTCTCTTTCCAGACCCGTTCCTTCACGTGTCTAGACAGTTCTCAGACATCAAAATCTATTCATCATTACTGCAATCTAAGAATTTGAAACATTTTCTTCAAATCTACACCTAAGCGCATGGGTCACATGGTTCTCATTACTGCTGTTTGTAAAGTGGCTTCTGTTGCTTTAGAAGTTCCCTCCATCGTAGTTCGAATAAAGCTGATGTATATAATCTTGGTCGAGAAGTCCAGGACAGATGGCACGGCTGGCCGATACATCTCAACCAGATGTGCCGGAGGTTAACGAGTATTTGTGATGCAGAAGATACTCGTCCTTAACTAGGCTCTCCAGTATCCACCTGGCCATCAATCAGTTGGATCGTACCGAACACACGGCTGAGGTCTGCACGGGATGGAGGATGCGAGTGTCCAATAGCAAAGGCATGGGACGCGTACTGATAACCACGACCTACGGTATCAACGGCGAAGTTAATGCGGCAAAGAGAAGCAGTCCACCAAGTTAACAGGGACAAATGTGGAGCGACGGGTGTGATAAATGATTTCACAGCTCATGCAGACAAAGAATTCGAGGAAACCAGGAAACGCCAGGAGGGTTTTCGATTCACATTAAGGAAAATAACCAACGCGTGATACACAACACCTGGGTTGTGGCGAACGTGGAACGGCTTTTCCAGCTAATCCCGGCGTCAGATCGAGATGGGACACAGTATAGCTGATCCCTTCAGAGTTAGGTCAGAGGCCATGCCACCATTTCCCGGAGGACATACCAACCGTACTCAAGAGATTAATTTGGCTTGTGGCTAAGGTCAGGTTAGGCTACGTTTACAAGGGTTATTTCTGGAAAGGTGTGGTCAAACTGGATTTTCTGACTGTTACCTGAGATATGATCATGTCTTGGGACTGGTTAGCATATTACAGTCATTCGACGATTGAGGTCATATGTAACAACTATAGGTTACAAATGGATAAAAGATAAAAAAAATATATATACAGACTTATTCATACGATGAGCAATAGGAATCTACTTTCGAGGCAAATACCATGGAAAATATTTCCATCCAAATACGGAGGCAAGGTGACAGTCTCCTCAAAATACAGTGGAAGGGAGAAAGAAGGTTCCATACTGACAAAAGTGGGATGAGAGACTTGTGTGTCTTCAAGCTGTAAGTGAAGGAGACCGTCATTTCATGAAGCAGCTGGGAGGGGTTAGGTGGCTTTGGGCTACGTAGGCTACGCATGAAGCAGGTAAGGAACAGGGAAGGGGGAGGGGGGAGCCTAAGAAGGGTTAGGTAAGCATACAGCAGGCAGGCAACAGGGAGGGTTGGGGAGGCATGTGGCAGGCAGGTATGAGGGAGGGTTGGGTAGGTATGCTGCAGGTAGGTTGAAGGAAGGGTTGGGTAGGCATGCAGCGGATAGGTAATAGGGAGGGTAAGGAAGGCACGCAGCAGGTAGGTAGTAGAGAGTGAGCGGAGGAGGGTCATGCGGGAGCCCCATGGACCCAGTGGGGAGGTTAGCCCAGCTGGCATAGATCAATAGTAGGAGAGGCCCCATCCAGGGTTCACTCACACACAAAATCACTACTCAATCCCACTTTCTTTAATAATTCTAAATACTAAGTCATAAACGTCATAAAACAAGGCATAATAAGTATTGTGCTGTGGACAAACAATGAAAAATTTATACATGTTACGATAATCGTCTTTCCTAAAACTGCGAATATAAGACATCGTAAAATGCTGCGTTAATCAATCGCTCACCAACACTGTCATAAGAGAAAACGAAGACTGTCCAGGCTATGAAAAAAAAAAGTTAAAGACCCTTAGCCCCTAACTCTCCCACACTAATAAAATAATAATAGCAATAATATGAATAATAATAATATTAATAATAATAATAATAACAATAATAATAATACCACCACTGACAGGCTTAGCCTACACTGGGAGCTGAAGTATGAGGTAATAAGTAAGAATAATAATGATAATCATAAATACTAAGCTATATAATACAAAATAAAATCCCACAGATTCATTTTGATTAACTGTGAACGTCCCATGGCAAATTTTATGGCATATACAACATGGTATGAGAGCGAACGTTAAAAGGCAATAGGTCAATGTTACAAAACGTATATGAGTTGGGGTCGGCGTCATACAGAAATGCAAGAAACTCCAACGAAAGTGAATCTCCATCAAGGGAATTTTCCGGGTGCAACTCGACATATACAGTCGGGTCACAATATACTCACTGACTTAGGATATTCCATGGCATATGCTACTGTGCTTGGCTAAACAAACAAACCTACTATTCGCTATTCAAATAAAATTACTTCACCAGACACTATAGCGACAAAAATAATAATAATGGTCTAAACGCCGAAAATAATTACCCTACGTAGAAACGGAAAAAAACGTACCGCGTCAGTGATAACTAGCGACGTAATACTCTTTCGAAATTTGCTCATAGCGACTTTGATTTTTTTTTCATTACATTAGTTTCTGAATGTTGTCAGTCGTAAGTACTGAAGCAGATTCATAACTAAGTTCAACAAATAGTCCATCTTATCACCCACCCCTTTAGCGCTGATCATTAAACAGACATCTGTCTACAGATGGTGTGTATGAGATTATTCTAACTAGGTGCATATTGCAGGTGGAGAGTTTTACACTCGCTTTGTCCCACCTCTGGACCTCTGTAAATATGAACCGTGTTCTTATTCCTTAGTGTGTGCTTAAGTATATACACACACCAACATGAGCCAAAGATCGATTTATATCAGCAAAGATCGATTTATATCAATCAGCCCCAAGCAAGGATGAAGACCTACGTTGGATGCACGCTGACTGCAGCGCCCAGGGCTCGAACCCGGGCAGGCCAGAGCGTAAATCATCGTCAGCGACGTAAAACACTAAACAAAGAAAGCCTGTGTGTGTGTGTTACGTGAAGAGGAATTCGAACTCTTGTTGCTGCTTTCCATGTTACATACATAAAATATATATATATATATATATATATATATATATATATATATATATATATATATATATATATATAT
>JAYMFT010001745.1:0-17360 GCA_038088735.1 Panulirus argus | reverse complement strand
GTGGGAGCAGTACTCCATACAAGGACGAATCAAGCCCTTGTATAAATGGAGCAACTGTTCAGAAGAGAAAAAGTTACGAAATCTAAACAGGACACACAGTTTCTTCGACAGCTAGAGAATGGATGTGAGCGAATGCGGCCTTCTTCGTCTGTTTCCGGTGCTACCTCGCTAAAGCGGGAAACGGCGACCAGTACGTGAAAATGTTTACAAGAGGTTAAATGAGAGTAGGTAAACCCCCTTCCCATCCTGTACCCCCATTGTCCCATCAACCCCTTCTCTTCTCATCGTCCCTTCCCTTCCCATCAGACTCTTCTCCTCAGAAATCCCCATTTCCCATTCCATACTCTCTTCCCTTCCCACATAATCCACCTTTTCCATCGCACTCCCTTTCCTCAAACACCATCTTCCTCCCTTCCATCCTTATCCCCACTTCTTTCCCCCTTCCTCTTTCCCTTCTCAACCCCATTCCTTTCCCTTTACCCTTTCCCATCACCCCCTCCCCCTCTCCCCCCCCCCTCCTCAATAAGATCATGGTTGCCGGTTCATGAATAATGTATCGACGAAGACGCATCAGTCACGGGGCGAGGAGGGCCCCGTCCCACGGCCGGACGCTCTGCCCTCTGGTCGCCCTTGCGTCCGACGAGCAGAGGGGCTATTGTCGCCTTGGGAAGGTGACGCCTCATAGGCCAAGACGGCACCGAACTTGTCCACATTAGGCGTGTCCATTGGTGACATTGTAGTGAACGGATTGATGGATGGAAACCGGCCAGGGAGAGGAGGGAGAGAGGGGAGGGAGAGGAGGTGAGAGGAAGGAAGCAACGACGCGAACCAGAAGACGTTGGAATTATCACCCAGAGACTTGGCCCCGCTGGGGTATAGGCGGGATGTGTGTGTGTGTGTTTGAGCCAGAGAGAGAGATAGAGAGAGTGAAATACGTGAAGATTGATTGATTGGTGTTCCAAATATTTGACAGCTTTATGGAGCGTAAGTGCACTATCATTATTACTATCATTATTATTATTATTATTATTATTGTTATTATTGCTATTATTATTATTATTATTATTATTATTATTATCATTATTATTACTATTATTATTATCATTATCATTACTAGTTATAGTGGTAACTGCAGTAGCAACAGCAGCAGTAGTAACAGTGGTATTTGAAGTGAAAGCATTAGCAGTAACAGTAGCAGCAGTGATAGTAGTAGTAGTAGTAGTAGTAGTAGTAGTAGTAGTGGTGGTGGTGGTGGTCTTATACGGAACTTTGACTAAACATCTTTGATTCTAAGTGTGTGTATTTTTTTTTTGATTCTGTGTGTATTTTTCTTTTTGATTCTAAGGTGTGTGTATTTTTCTTTTTGATTCTAAGTGTGTGTATTTTTCTTAATGTAAATTTATGTCCTTGAAGGGAGTAACTCCCAACCAGGAACCCTGGACGGGCACTGGGCAAGGTTAACGCGTCGCGTTCCCAGCAGAAAAATTTAGAATTAAGAGGAGAATTCTTTGAGTTGAGTGTTTTCGGGTGTTATGTTTGAGGTGGAGAGGCTGTATCTGTAGTCTGAATGGGTAAGATAGACAGAGAAGACAATAACCTGGGCCAAGGAGGGGAACTTGACAGCCACTGTAATGTTGGCTCACTGCCCCGCCGATAAGTAAGTGGGTATTGCTGTTCTAGTCGGTGGCTGCCTACCACCTACTACAGAGGGAGGAAAGAAAAGACACTGACAAACAGACACACAGACAGACAAACAGTGTGTGAATGAGAGACAGGGAAAGGCGTAGATAGACCAACAGATAAACACAGGAAGAGAGAGAGTGAGAAAGGAAAAATAAAGTAAGGAGAATGCAGTGCCCACTCACCGTAAAAGAGGATATTCCTCGCGATGATAGAAAATGTAAAAATAGATAAAATCCCCAAGAGCTGTATTCTCCCAGAACCTTGGGTACACACACCGGCTCATGACCACTGGAATCACTCATTTCCCAAAAGATTCACAGCCACGCACACCCGACACACACAAAAACAGATTCCAGGAAAAAGAAAGAATATGAGATGATTCTAGATTTTCATTAGAGGCGAGCCTGGATTTGGGGGAGCTGCTGGAAGAGGTGTAAGAAAAGAGGATACAGTCTGAGCCGGGGAAAGATGCTGGAAGAGGCATCCAGCGAGAAGTGCGGGGGGAGGGGAACTCTGGAAAGGGTGTAGGAGGACGAGAAGCGAAGGAGGTCTAGAAGAATTCTGGAAAGAATGTAGGATGAGAATGGGGAAAGGTCTAGAGAAATTCTGGGATGGGTGTAGGTTGAAAACATATGTTCTGCCGTAAAAGGAATTGGAAGAGACGCTGGAAGAAAGGTGAGGAAAGGGTGTAAGGGAAGAGGATGTATTCATGCTGTTAATAGGTACAGGAAGAGTGCCTAGAGCAGATAGAGGGCGAGAACACAATTTTCCCTGGAAGTGCTTATAGTTTTCGGCAGACAAAGGAAAAAGGTTAACAGCTGACTTCCACTTGGAAAAGGTGATGGAAGAGAAGTCGAGAGAGAAAGAGTATCTACTGGAGGGTGTCTTTGAAGAGCGTGTGGTACCTACTGGATTGTGGGATATTACGGAACTGTTTCTGCTGGAAGGTATCTTTGGAAAACGTATGGTGTTGATGGAAAATGATATCTTGGAACCGTTTCTGCTGGAAGGGTGTCTTTTTGAGAACGTACGATGCCCGCTGGAAAGTGGCGTCCTGGAAATGGGAGGGGGGTCCACTTTGGCCAGGAATATTGTGGGATGTTGTGGTGGCGTTACTCCAGGGGGAGAAGCGGTTGTTGTTGTCCGTCTGATGAATAAGACGAGGACGGGGAGCTGCTGCCTGTGACAGGGACAGCCGCCGACCGAAGGTCAGTGTGAGGATAGCAGAAGGTGATCTGAAGAGGGAGGGGAGGAAGGGAGTTCTGCCTCGTCAGGAGGACCAGTCCTCTCTCTCTCTATCAATCTATCTATCTATCTATCTATCTATCTATCTATCTATCTATCTATATATATATATATATATATATATATATATATATATATGGCCATAAAGGAAGATTAGTTCGAGCGGGTGAATTATTTACAAAGAGAACTGTAAGTGAAACACAATCAATACATTCTGAATAAGTTAAGATAAAAAACGAAATAAAGAGGAGTGGTGGCAATGAATTACGACAAAAACGGAAAACAACAAAGAAATACAATTAAAGTATTCAAATTTGACAAAAGAGTAGAGGAATGCGAGCAAATATTCTGTCTAGCAATAAGAAAAAAACAAATTCTAGAGAAAAACACAAGAGAGAGAGAGAGAGAGAGAGAGAGAGAGAGAGAGAGAGAGAGTAAAGAGTAAGAACTGTGCAACGCGAAGGCGAGAAATCAGAAATTCAGAACAGCGCGGAACAACATTTACCGGGACGGGGAGAGAAAACACACCAAATACCTTCCTACCTCAACGGGCTCTCTCTCTCTCTCAGCGTCCAAACGCTCGCTCAACGTTACGCGCTGAAAAGAACCCGGGGGGGACTTTACTACTCTCACTTTAGTGTAACTAGCGTTATATAACTTAAGATAATTCCGAGGCAAGCAACGACAAGGGGGAGGAGGAGTAAATTCTTCTCGCCAAGACTCACTTGGTGTGTAAGCTGGAAGTGCTTAACGAGGGCGTAAATTGATATCAGGGTTGTATTCCAGACTGACGCTGGCTCGAGAGGACCTACCTACTTGCGTCGCATCCACCGAGTAATGTTCTTAATTGGCACTTCAAGGCGATGGCGTGCGTCGGGGAAGCTTCTTCGTTACACACGACGCGCACACACACAAAAGCTTGGTGTAAGGCTTTGAGCTTATGTCTCTTTGTGTATATTATAACAACAGTTGTGAGCGTACTAGGCGACTCGAATGCCTTTTCTAATTGTACTTTACCACTCAGGGCTTTACTGATGTCTTTGATCTCCGAAACGATGTAAATTTCAGTGTCTTAGATCACCAGTACTCCGACGAACGACAAGAGATGGTTGTATTTTGCATATTTCTGATATATTTGTTTGTCATATGAACGGGTGGAGAGCTTCGGATAGCGGATCGAAGACCTCCAGTCCGTTCCGAGCCACAACGATTCACTAGAGATGAGTCTGTATGGAAAAAAAAAAGATAAGATACTCTCTCTATCTCTTCCAGTTTGCCTGCACCGTCCCTAGGCCGGCGACCCTCCCTGCCACTGATAGCAGCTCCCCCGTCCCCGTCTTATCCATCAGACGAACAATAACAACAACAACCCTGCCTCCCTCTGGAGTATGGCGGCCACAACAGCCCACCAGCGTTGCCGACCAAAGTGGACCTCCGGCTCCAGAACGCCAAAAATACCGAGCGGGAGAATGCGTCCTCCCGCTCTCAACGCCTCTTCCAGCACCTCCTCCTTGTGGGTGGGACTTTCCAGACACTCTCTCTTTCTCTCTCTCTCTAGCTCTCTCAACAGGCCCTCCAGCACTTTGCTCTGAAGGGCCTCTATCGTTTCTTTCCAAAGTTTTCCAGCAATTGTCCTGGCACACCTTCCGTATAAGTCAATACAGCCTTTTCCCTCTTTCGAAACCACCCCCTCCCCTTCCAGCGCCTCTCCCACATAGTCTCAGCAGCAGCTCCTCTCCCATCTCGTCCAGCGAACAGGGGTTTCATCTGTGTTCAGACACCTTTTCCAGCCCCGTTCCATGATACTTCAACAAGAGTAACATTTACACCCATCCCGACACCCATTTGAGTAAGTTTTCCTTGTCCAGACCCCCATACTGGAACTCTGAAGTTACGAACTCATCGGTATTTCTTAAGCCTGAAGTCAGACTTTACTGTTTGTTTCTTGTGTGTGTGTGTGTGTGTGTGTGTATCAGGATGGATCCCTCTCTTTTTTATAAGTCTCACATGCGTGTTGCTGGTTATGAGAGATTTTACTCCTGATGAATTTTTTCTATGAGGAAAAAAGTCTCTCTCTCTCTCTATCTCTCTCTCTCTCTCTCTCTCTCAAACGCACTTTAGTGTCTCACCAGGAATCTTCACACGTGTTTGTTTATCAGCATTACCACGAGAAGAAGAAAAAAGGAGTTCATTCATCCTCATCCAATAAGCGACAGTCAAGACTACAGGTCAGGTCTGTGGCTTTAAGGAAGTGAGGATCGTTGACAGGAAGATCATAAGATGTTACAGGAAAACGTGCCGCACTGTCCATTTTCTTCGTTCTTGGAGGCTGAAACACCGAGCTTCACCCTTCTGAGTATGACGATCCGATCCTTTGACTATGAAGGCCTGGACCTTAATCACCAACGCCCTTGGGCACGGCGGTGGCTCGGCCTTTGACCTGACTCCTCAAGGGTCTTGTCAAAGGTCAGAGACATCGTACCTATGGGATGTGGTCGAGTGGGTTTAATGTCTGAGGTCGAATGTAAAGGCTTGTGTGTTCTGTTCTCTCTTCTGGTTGAAGCGACCAGACGGAATACGATTTCCGCCGGCGGGTGGACATCAGCTGGGCCCTTGGGGTTCGTCCAGAGATTCATATGACTGGCTAATAATTATGATAAACGTCGTCCAATGCCGAATAGCCATCTAGATTAGCCCCTCACACACACACACACACAAAAAAAGATACTCCAGAAGGCGAAGACACCGTCTCACAGTGAGGAAAAACCAGACAAAAAATCGAAAACACAATTCTAAGTGAAATACTCACACGAACGCGAAAGAAAAGTACGGGAGAGAAAGACCAAGTGAGATATGCTGGGAGGAGTAGGAGGCAAGGACATTACACATTCAGAAAATACGGTGAAGAAACGTTCAGAGGAGGAAACTAAAAGAAAAAAAAAAAAGCAGGGAACAACTGCGCCTCAGCATCCACACTAAGAAAAAAAAAATAAAGGCTCAGACATTATTTCCACGTAAGTGCAGCGTAATTGTTGCTATAAGGCAAGATAATTCCGGGCTGCCACGAGCGTGGAAATTCTGGGCCCCCCTCCCCCCCAAAAGAAAAAAGAAAGAGAAAAATCTGCTTTGTGTGTCGCTGGTAATTTAAGCGTTAATATGAGAAACGGGGGAAGGATATCAGGGTCGTGTTGTGGAGAAGTTCTCTCTTCTCTCCTGCCTCCTCCTCCTCCGCCAAGGGGGTAGGGAGTGAGGGGATTGGGGTGTGTGGGAGAGAGAGAGAGAAAGAGAGAGAGAGAGAGAGAGAAGGCTTGACGGACGGACGTATAACCAAGTGATGTACGTACGCACGCACGCTCTCTCTCTCTCTCTCTCTCTCTCTCTCTCTTCCCCTCTCAATTTACTGCGAGAGTATGTCTAGGTCGTCTGACGGAGGGTAAACAAGCCATGGATGTTGTCTGGAGTTATGAGAATTAAGGTGTAAGAAGAATAGTCTCTCTATAACGCTGAGTGGTGCGGTTGAGTGGCTTTAAGGTCTCTCCAGAGTGCACTCAAGAGACCCTCCCCCCCCCAGTCTCTCATTACGTCTGTCTGACGTTAGCATCAGCGTCTCCAACTTCCATGGGAGACTCTAGCTTCTCCAACGGTCTCTCCTCTCCTCAGTGTAGTAGCAAGTCTGAGTTAAGAGCCGGAACCCACACACACAGAGGAAGACTGAGAGTATAACGCAGGGGTTATATTTTCTCTAGGGGTATAATGCCCGTGAACAGGGAGAGGATCGGGTTATATTTTCTCTAGGGGTATAATGCCCGTGAACACGGAGAGGATCGGCGCGAGGATGTAAATTTTTTTTTTTTTGTATCTTACAAACAAATGGTTTTATGGACGGCTAGAGAAACGGGTGATGGCTCACTGGCACGAGTGGTGGTGGGGTGAGGCAGGTCTCTCTCTCTCTCTCTCTCTCTCTCTCTCTCTTCCAGTCTGCCTTCACTGTGTTCCTGGACCGGCGGCGACGACCCCTTCCTTCCCTTCCCCTACACTGGTCGCATGTCCTCGTCTACGTCTTGTTCATCAGAGAAAGGACAAGAACAACAACAACAACAACAACAGCAACAACAAAAACAACAACAACAACAACAACAGCAACAACAACAGCAACAACAACAAAAACAACAACAACAACAACAACAACTACAGCGTCTCCTCCTGGAGTATGGCTGCCGCAAGAACCCTTGAAGGCGGACCTCCAGATCCAAGACGCTAAGATACCAGCAGAAATGGTCTTCCTCTTTGAACACACGCTTCCAGCTCTTCTTCCATTACATATATAGTCTTACCCCTCTTGGCCTTACATTCATTTCGGCACCTCTTCCATCGAATATATCTAGATGCTTCCCCTTTGGCACGGACGCTTATTCCAGAACCTCTTTCATAACAACAGCAGCAGCAAAGGAACCAAACGTGTGCCTTCCCAAATCTTCGACAGCTTTTGTTTCTAAGAAGGCTTTATACCCTTGCCCATCTAAGACCTCCTGTAGAGGGATCCTCACCGTCGGACACAACTGGTAGTGTTTCTTTCCCTCGACACCCATTCCCAGGGAAGGTCGAACCCATTCCAGCACTCACAGTACAGCCACGTCCCTGCAACACCTTTTCCAGCAACTCTTCCAGACCTCCCCCCACTCGACTCCAGAGAAAACAAAGTCACATGTGTGGTTTTTTTCACCCATTCTTCCCAAACCTGACTTTTTTGGTCCAGACTCGACTGCGCGTTACTGATGGGCCTTTAAAGGATTTGTTGATCTTTGTCTTTTGTGTAGAGTGTGTGTGTGTGTGTGTGTGTGTGTATGTTTACATGTACGTGACATTGTCTATCCGGTTCATATGTGTATATATGTGTTTATGCGTGAATGTATATGTTTATGAGTTCTATATGTTTATTATTGAATGAATTATATTTTAGTGCGTGTAAGTTTCACTGTTTGTTTGTGTATGTACGTGTATATAATTCAGTATATGTTTGTGTGCACGTGCGTGTGGATATCTGTGTGTGCACGTGCGTGTGGATACGTATGTAAGTTGTGTCGATCCTTGATGTTCTGCTGTGGGATGTTTTCATTCCGTAGTGCAAAAATGATATTAATTAAGGACTCTATAACAGAGAACGGGTTCGTCATTCTCCCCAACTCTCTCTCTCTCTCTCTCTCTCTCCACTTTATCTTCCACTTCGTTTCTGACCACGAGGAGTTAACGACGAGCCATGATATCAGAGGGAAATAATTTTGAACTAGGAATACTTTCAACACTCCCTTTCAACGTGAGAGAGGAACCACAAAAACAAAATACATATTTATACAAAACTGTGAGATGGAAGGACTCAGAAACCCGAGAACTGAAACAGCAAGTGAAGCAAACCTCATACATAATTCCGAGAGAGGAAGCACAAATGCCAATAGATGAGGAAAGATACAGAACGAAAGGTAATGATATGGAGAGGAATGCTAACCTCATCGGATGGGAACAGCAAAGGACAATATGAAAAAATAGACAAACAGGAAAGGCAATAACGTGCCTGACATTAAGACAAGCCTGGGTCAACAGTCAATAAGGAATGCAATTCACACAGGGGAGTAACCTCCCAGTCTCAGTTGTGATCGCCACCCCAGCACGAAACATGGGAGAAATATATTACCCCTTACAATACACGTATCTATCGAGACATCTCTCTCTATATATATATGTTTTACTTATCATTTCATCTCCTGTCACAAGAATCCAGTTGGATGTGCGAACTTCCTCCGTCTTGTTCGGATGAAGAGACATGGCTGGATGCTGCCCAGGTCACGAATCACAAGCAGTTCGAAGACTTCCTCACTACAGCGCCCGTGTGAGCCTTCAGAGAGTTTGGGGAAACCTCCTCCCTTATGGATACATTAACGCCCGAAGTATAAATAACAACAATAAGTGTTTAATGCACTGACTGACTGACTCGAGAGAGAGAGAGACTTGCAGAAGTACTGAACCATCATCTGGGCCGTCACTGTGAGTGTTTTGATGACACACTGAAGTCCAAGTTTAATGAATTAACTTCAGTACACAGTGAGTGAGTCTCCTCACAGAACGATAGCGTCCCAAAGAATAATGTGGACTGCATGATCAATCTCTTAACCTCATAGAATCTTAATCTATTATTTCTATGGGCTTTAACAAAAGCTTATTGGTTCATTAGTGTCTGAGTACTTTTATAAGAGAATTTTTTTACCAATATATTAAAATTTTTAGATAGGAAAAATATAATATTTTACATTTTCTTTTCAGAAGAAAACGTATAGCAAGGACAAACAAGTGCTTGACCCATACCTCTACCAAGTTAATAATTCTCGTGACCCTGACCTTTGACCTACGGTAGGTCGAGGTCGTTCGTGCCCGATCTAAATTTGTTGACGTCGTCCACAGCTAATCTATGGAACTCAAACACACACACACACACACACACACATACATACGATGCCACACATCCTGCCGGAGGCGAACAACAGGAACACGGAATGTAACACGGAGACAAGAGGGGACATCCAGGAACGGACCGAACAACAAACACCTGAGACCATAAAACCGAAGACGCGTAAGGGAGAGACCTCTCTCTTTTTTCTTCTCTCTCTCTCTCTCCCAAAATTACCTTGAACACCCACAGACACTGTTCATATCTTTACGACTGGTAGTGGTTACAGCATGACGTCAATTGGACCCTGGCAGTTGATAGGCCTAGAGCCCAGACGACCAACCAACGAACCAACCAGAAGTTGGCTGTCGTCAAGGGTGGCTGAGTGAGATAGCTCTTGTTGGCTCTTCCCCCAGTGAAGGAGGAGGTTGGCTGAAGCCATTCGCCCTTTGCAACAAGCTGGAGGTTGTTTGGTGATGCACCTGTGGCTGGGGTAATAACAGCCTGTAGGGCCAGATCTCGCCAGGTACCACTTACAATCATCCTCTGGTGTTTAATGGTGCTACGGGGTGTCTCTCCTTACAAGTGTACCATACGAGGAACTCTGGCGAAAGAAACGTATGGCAGAAACCATTGGCATGACGGTACGGCCCTAGAGCACGACGGTACGGCCCTTGAGCGTGACGGTACGGCCCCTGAGCACGACGGTACGACCTTTGAGCACGATGGTACGACCCTAAAACTTAAACAGTACGACGGTACGATTTTCTGGTCCCTTACTACGACCCACCAGCACGACAGTCCGACTTACTGACGAGATGAAACGACCTTTGAGGACAGACGGAAGGATCCTTAGGTATGATGGCGTGCCCTCTGACTTGACCCCCGAGGGTCAGAGGTCAATGGTCAGCAGTGACCTACTTAGGTCAGACGTCAGGTGTCACCCTGACTCAGGCCAACAAAACAGACCACATCCATATCAACTTTGCCTCAGGTATAATCTTTCCAAACAAAAACTTATCTTTCTTATCTTTAATAGTCACATTACATTCCCCAGTTGAACGTTCTTAAAGACGGTCAACAGTTAAAATGAAGGCATTAATCCGTTTCCCGGTCTTAAGAACGTTTAAATGACCGTGACTGGTGAATTTAAACCTCATCTTGTATAAAAAAAAAAGACAAAAAAAAAAGATATATGAAGTTTTCTTGTTTTCTGTGGCTTCGGCCAAAGATAATGACCGGTTTAACCGAAGTTTTATGTATCCTCTCGACCTCTGTTGGGGAGGGGGGGGGCAGGTAGGTAGGTCAAAGTCATTTTCCGGGTTAGATACACGAGGGGGTCTTCAAGCTGCCAAATACCACCCCTCTCCCCTTTTCCCTTCCTCCACCTCCTAATTCCAACCTCCCCCCCTTCCCCCTGCTGCATCGCCGGGTGGGGGGGGAGAGGGGGGGTAGTTGGACAATTACGGGAAATTCATTTTAATGGCATGTCTGACTCATCATGAAACAAGAGTCACAGACAGACAGACAGACAGACAGACAGACAGACACACACACACACACACACACAGACACACACACAGACACACACACACACACATTACACACACACATATGGATCCCAGCTCTTCATCCTCCCCTCGGGGCTGGTCTGAGCCTATGTGAATCGTGTTGTTGGTCACTAACACAAATACGACATTTTCAACACTGATCGTCAAGCTCTCTCACCTTTACGGAAACAAAAGTATGACATGTACACTATACATATTCTTTTTTTTTTATGCTGAAGGCTCCAGTCACGGGCAAAAGTCCACATCAAGGCCGGGCCCCAACCGAAACACGGAGAGAACTACGAAAGGGAAAAAGAAAAGACGAGGGAAAGCATTTACGCATTTCAGGAAGCCACGGTAGCATGGTCGGTAGAGCGTTCGCCTTCTAGCCCAAATTCCGACATTAGATCCCGGGCTGAGGATACAAAAGCGAAAGACCTGTCTTTTGAAATGAGGAATGTCATAGTTAATGGGAAAGACACGGGAAGGTAGAGAGTTCCAGAGCTTCGACGTGTAGGGAAAGAAGCAGGTATCAAAACGGCTCACTCTTGAGTTTTCCGATGGCCACACTACTCATGCGACGCAGCAGCCAGCAGCTTGCCGAGTATTGCGTGGTCTAGCTAGTGGTGTGGGGACACAGGGGCAGGAGGGCCACCTTCGCCTCCCACATTGGCTCACATGCCAATATACCGCACACATTTGTTATCTTCCATTCATGTTTTACAGTGGAAAGTTATTTTACCTCAGTGGGAGAGAGAAGTGAGACGGCACGCAACAGAGCGTGTAGCGGGGTGGGAGGTTTGAAGGAAGGATAGTGTGTCATAAACCTAAGGATTGGCTCGGGTAAAATACTGACTGACTGGTTGCTGCTGGGAGTCCACAAACCCCCCATGTGTCTCTGTTGAAGACCTTGCTGGACGCGTCGTCCTTCGTGAGTTACGATGATCCTACGAGGGAGATCGTGCTCACTACACTGACCTTTGTGTTGTTACGAAGACCTCCTCCACGGTCTTCCTGTGAGGGCGAAGACCCCAAGGTTTTCTAGTGAGGGCATGAGTAATCTCCTGTCCAAGACCTCGCTCGCTCTTCGTGGACCCAAGAGGACCTGTGGTCTTCTTGGACACGGCCATGGAAGGGGATCTTGCTCAAGACGTTGTATAAGAACTGGGCTGTTCTAAGTTGGATTGTAATGGAGGAGAACGCTGAATCACGAGACCGTGAATGTGGACGGCATAACAAAAGTTCAAAAAGTTTGATGACGGTGGAGAAAGTTCAGGAGATGATGGAGCCCCCCCCCCTCCGCCACGAGTGTCGATCTCTCTCGCCATACTATGATACAACATCACTACACAAAGGTTCACAATACACTTTCAGCGTCCTCGTAGATGCTCTCCTTCCCACAGAACATGAGCTAATGTCCTCTTCTTCGCAAACCCTTAAGAGAACGTATACACAACAGATATTTCCAGACATACGGTGCGAGTTGGTTCTTCAAGGCCCCGTTCTCGTGCCGTGTGTCAGCAGGGGCGAGATAGAGAGAGAGAGAGAGAGAGGGAGAGAGGGGTCCTCGCGCGCGAGCGCCGGACGGGAAGCTGCTTCGCTGTTTTACTGGCGAGTTCAAGCTGAAGGGAAGGGCCAGGATCATACTTCCCTATGACGTTAGTGGAGTTTGTGCCCCACTTGGGTTTTGAGGGACGGCCGTGGGTACAGAGAGAGAGAGAGAGAGAGAGAGAGACCATGCAGATTTCCCAGCCGAAGAGACACCGGACGTGGAGAACCAGCGAATAGTGAGAGAGATAGAGACAGAGGCAGACATATTCACAGGAAAATCATTCCTATTATGACGACAGGAAATGAAAGAGGGGGTTGGAGGAAGGCATGGGGGCCACACGAGCCAACCACTGTGGCCACAACACCACTGACATAGGTCCGCTCGCGATCACACCACTGCCGACGTAGGGCCACCCTTGTACACACCAACGCCCGCCACAGGGCCATCCATGGCCACACCGACTCAGGGCTATCCGTGGCCACACCGACACAGGGCCACCACCAACAAACATGCGCTGGACGGCTTCTCTGCCCTAGCAGGAGAAAACGACTTGGAGATAAACAACTAAATTGAACACAGTAAAGTAGCTACGTGAAGACTCAAAGGAAAGAATGACAGCAAACAGAGGAGAAGAGAAGGAGGAAAGAAGAAAGAGGAGGGAAGAGGAACAGGAGGGAGACCAAGAAAACTGAGGGACACGAGGAGACACTGGAAAACTGAGGAGATGAAGGAGGGAGTAGGAGACTCAAAGAAATGAGGAAAGGGAAAGGAGGAGACTAAGAGAGCCAAGAGGGAAGGGAGTGGGAGACCTGGGAAAGAGGAGAGTACAAGACGTGAGAGGAAGATCAGACTATGGGACCTCAGAAATCAGAGTTGCTTGGAAAATCAGATAAAAGGGAGGAGGAGGAGTGTATGACACAGGGGAGGATAAACGAGACAGAGGAAGAGACTGTAAGAAATAGCGAAGAAAGATGTTGCCGGATTTTGCAAAATATTCACGACATTATCGTATCTTTCCACTTTGCATTTTGGCGATTCGCTCTTAAATAAATCCAACAACAGAGAGGCTTAGGTAATGTTCAGCATTGTACAGGTGACTGTTGATGTTTCAGTGACCACGCATGTAAGGTACATCCATCCTACTTAAACGAAGTTCCAGTTATGGCGATGGTACTTTGCGGTAGAGACCTAGACGCCGTTCCTCAAGTTAGGGTGTTTGACTTCTTGAGCGCCGCGGTTCGATCCTTAGAGTGTGGTGGACTAACCTCGAACCTTGTGGTCTGTAAAGGGTCGGGTTAAAAAAAAAAAAAGCCAAGGCCATCAAACCCAAGGCTCGTACTCTCATGCTCAAAGGGTTGTAGTGTCAAGGTCAAAGGTCGTCATGTCATGATCAAGGCTCGTACCGTCATAGTCAAGGCTCGTACCATCACACTCAAGAGGTCGTACCATCACATTCAAGGCTCGTACCATCACACTCAAGGCTCGTACCGTCACACTCAAGGCTCGCGCCGCTATACCCAACGGGTTCATACGGGCGGGAGGCACATCAACTCTTTTCTTATTTTCTTAAGAAACAAAATTTATCTCCCTCATATTTTCCCTTCCCTACAGGCCTCTCTGCTGCCGGCCACCCCCGCCGCCCCTCCCCCTCCATCGGTGCGAGGCTTCTCCCCAGTATGATGTCTCTCGCGTTATCTTTTTTTTTTTCCTCTCTTCGTTATCTCCTCATAGCTTTGAAGACATGGCCGCCTCCGCGCAGCGCCAATATCCTCCTTTACTCTCTCTCTCTCTCTCTCTCTCTCCGTCTTCTTCTTATCGAGCTCTTGCTTTCTCATCTCTCTCTCACTCTGACCTGACGAAGTTTACTTTTCAACTTTCACTCGTCTGGAGTGACTCACCGCGTGAGTCGGGCGACACGAGCTACTACGTCAGCCTGGGTGACAGAATGACAGGTTCTGTTCATAACCTCTCCTCTCGATGGTCCAAGGATACTGCTCCGGGGTGAGGGGTCACTGGTCCAGGGTGGGCGGTCCAGAGTGGGTGGCTCGGGGGTCAGTGATCCACAATGAGTAGGGTTTGGTCCAGAGTGGGTTGCGCAGAGTCAGTGTGGGTGTCCCATGGCCAGTCAGTGGTCTTGGCTTTGTGGTCCAGAGGAGATGGTCGAGAGGCCAGCGTTCATCACCGTCTGTATCATGACTCGTGTTTTCATACTATCATCATCACTATTATCATCATCACTATCATCATCATCATCATTTTCTTTTCCTCCCCTCCTCTCCCAAGACAATATTCCACGTTGCTGCACTTGTGTATATTCAATACACTTTGTAAATCGCCTCTGTCCTTCTTCTTCTTCTTCTTCGGCTTTCCAGTTCCCGTGAACTCTTCTTATTTCCAGTACTGGCTGGAGCGAGGGAGAGAGGAAGGGACACCCCCTTTCCTTTTCCCCTTATACTGTCATAATGGGTCGTCCATCCACCCCCCCCCCCCCGACCCTTCTAGAGAGAAAGGAGAGAGAGAGAGAGAGAGAGAGAGAGAGAAGGAGGAGGAGGGCAAGAGAAGGCTACATGCTCTCCTCCTCCTCCTCCTCTATGTCACCATTAGAGAGTCTTCTCTCTCTCCCCTACTGACCCGGCTCCCGGACTCGAGCATTTTACCTTTAATGGGCGTCGCTTTGCGGACTGGGCCAAGGACTCTCGCTGTAAACAGACTAAACTTATTGGTATTCCGGACGCGCCAGAGACGCATTCTTCGTAGTGGCGAGGCGCCGGGGGAGGAGGGTCGATGGGGGAGGGAGGGAGGGAGGGAGGGAGGGAGGGGATAAGGAGGGAGGGTATGGGGGAGGGAGGGAGGGAGGGAGGGAGGGAGGGGATAAGGAGGGAGGGTAGGGGGGAGGAGATACGGGGGTGGATCCACAGTGGGAGCCTTAAGGTAGGTAAGGGAAGGAAGGACGGCACCACAGCGGACACAGGCGGGGCCGCCGCAATTGGCGGGGAAACATGAATTCGCTCATTTCAAAACGAAGCTTGGATTCGTTTGAAACGAAGCTCGGGTTTATATTGATTCGAAACTTGGGTTTGTCTGTGAGAAAAGATAGTCAGACGGAAGGTGAGCCAATGAAAGAAAACGGTCGCAGGGGAAAGATAAGATAAAGATAAGAAAGGAATGTGTGCAGAAAAGGATGGGAAGTGAGAATGTGTGGATGGCTGTCAACACGAAAGAAAAAGGTGTAGATGGAAGGACAATTTAATGATAATAATAATGATACTGATGATAATACATACATACGTACATACATACATACACATATAAACAGAGAGAGAGAGAGAGAGAGAGAGAGAGAGAGAAAGAACCCTGGTCTTGACAACTCTTTCTCCTTTTTTTGCTCGGCTGGGTCTCGCTTGGCGATGGAGGCCAAGGCAGGCAGGCAGCCTAGTCTTCTAGTAGTAGAGATATCGACAATTAATTGACCGCGGAAGAGTTAAACATCGTACCAGAGGAAGAAGGGTTATGGCTGCCTTTCTTGTTCTTATGTTTTTGACAGAATTTTTGACTTTTTCAACGTCCAGTTTATTTTAATATTGTTAGTGAATTCAGACGTATGGTACTGTGTTTCCCTTCATCTTGCAGACGTAGATTTGTTGAAAACAAATGAGTTACGGCCTGAAAGTTGTCCGTGTGAGGAATTATTTGTATCTGGTGTCTTGTAAGTGACAGACCGACAGACAGACAGACGGATGGACGGCCGGACGGAGTCCGAGAGAGACGGAGACAGAGGGGTATCGGTGAAGAAAACACCACTACTACGTCCTTGCGAGACCGAGTAAACGTTTTATACGTCGGGTCCGGGTTAAATGGGCCGTTCATCCCGTGCCGTTTGTTGGGATCGTCTTTTGGTCACTCTGGCAATGGCCTCGAGTCTCCAGGGGTCGCTCGCTCTCCAGACCCGGTTGCAGTAAACAGATAATTTGTGCAGCTTCGGTAGCGGGGGAAGGGGGCGAGTTAAGAACATCCCTCACCCACCACCCGATCAACAACAGCCAACAGTGAGGCAATGATTTCAGTGACGTCAGACGGAATAATAATCGTCTGTTGCGAACGGAAGAAAAAAAAAAAAAACGCACACAACGCTGGCGGACAAGGAGAGCGCCACCTCCACGTCGAAGTTTTTTAATAGAAAACTTCCAGAAAAAATAAACTTCTTTTTATTATTATCATGCATGATTTTCTTCCCATCAAATTCCATCTTAAGTTTTTCCTTTTCCTCCATTTCTTCCGTAATTTCAAAACCCAGAAGAATTATACCGAGTGGAATAAACCAATAATTTTCTTTTGCTTCCTGATGCTCTTTATTTTTTTTTTTATGATTTACCCAAAAAGTTGTCGGAACTTTTATAAACAAACTTCGCTTGTTTGATAGATAAGTGTTGCCCAACACACACTGTGGCGGAGTCCTAGCCTCCTCTTATCGATCCTTTCTGATCTTGTAGCCACGTCTGGGGCGCTGCTACCAACAACAAACAACACACACCCTCCACTCCCTCCCTCACCTCACCTCACCTCCACGCCCCTGATGTGGTCTGATTAAGGGAAGATTTTGATTAATCCTAAAAGTTTCTCGGGATATTCTTTCGGTGAATCACCATGAGGAGAAAAACATTTAGAGTAAAGATACGGACGATCGCAGAAAAGGTTGGGGCTTGCTAAATGTCCCTCGTCGCTCATTGCTGCTGCGCGAGACTAGGATTGCTTACTAGTTCCGTTAGTTTAGGCTAGGTTATGGCTATGTTAGGTTAGGTTAGGTTAGGTTATGCTAGGTTAGGTTAGGTTAGGTTAGGTTAGGTTAGGCTAGGCTAGGCTAGGCTAGGCTAGGCTAGGTTAGGTTAGGTTA